>WNHD01005696.1:0-22929 GCA_011057455.1 Ganaspis sp. Gsp50 | reverse complement strand
ATATAATAATAATAATAATAATAATAATAATAATAATAATAATAATAATAGTAATAATAATAATAATAGTAATAATAATAATAATAATAATAATAGTAATAATAATAATAGTAATAATAATAATAATAATAATAATAATGGTAACAATAATAATAAACTTTGTTACTTTGTTACAAAGTGTTAGTTACAATATAAAATTTACAGGTTATTTAACTACAAGTACAGAAGATTATGATATTAAGTGGACCATGCCTCAATGTGTACTCGCTCTTAGATTAATTGGTCTCACCTTCAACATATGGGATGGTTCGAAATCAGATGTATGTTAAAATTTGCACAAAATTAATAGCCTAGTGAAGATAATATATGTAATAATTATTCTCTAATATTATTCTCACTTATATTTATTATTCTTATTATTAATTTAGATAAGATTAGCATCAATCATTAATTATATACATAAATACATATATCATAAGCGTAATTTAAATTCATTCTGTTTTTTTTATTAACAGAGTGAATTATCTGCATTTCAAAAACAAACTGCTCTTAAAGAGGATCCTTCTCTTTTGGAAGTGGCTGCTTTCTCATTCTTCCCAGGATCCTTTTTAGTTGGTCCTCAGTTTAGTATGAGAAGGTATCTAGATTACGTCAATGATCGTCTCATTCCAAAAGTAAGCGTAATTATAAATTTAGAAATAATGTAAAGGCCGTTGTTTTGTGACTTTCTTTCATTCGCGATTTTCGTTAATTTTTAAATGCTTGAAATTTTTTTTAGAGTTCTCACGCAAACGCTGAAGATTTGCCGGATTGTATTATTCCTGGAATTCAGCGATCTAGCCTTGGTTTTCTTTACGTAGCTCTATACCAAATTGGAAATCAATTCTTCCCTGAAAAGTACCTGCTGTCACAAAATTTCGAAAACTTAAATTTTGTTCAACGGTGCTTCGCTATCGGAATTTGGGGTCGAATCAATCTGTACAAATATATCAGTTGTTGGCTCATGGCTGAAGGTGTAAGTACATCAATTAAAGCAATCAAAATTATGCAATAAATATGATTGAAAATAATTTTCAGGCCTGTACTGCTTTTGGTTTGACGTACAATGGAAAAGACTCTAAAGGTCGTTTGAAGTGGGATGGCTGTGCAAATGTAGAATTATGCACTTTTGAAAATGCTACACAATATGATCACTACATTCAGTCTTTTAATATTAATACAAATCACTGGAGTGCTGAGTATATTTATAAAAGACTGAAATTCCTTGGATCGAAACTTTATAGTCAAGTAGCTACTCTTGCCTTCCTTGCTGTATGGCACGGCTTCCATTCTGGTTATTACATGTGTTTTATCATGGAGTTTATTATTATGTACTTCGAAAAAGACGTAAGACTTGATTTTTATTGTAATTCCCTTTATAGAGTAGTTTAGAATACTTTTTTACACCCCTACATTAAAGGAGAGTCCAGAATATAGGCGATTTTGAGGTTAGGTTTGCAACGTCTTGGACGCTTCAATCTATTGTTTCATTGGCGCAACATTGACGCGTCGACGTACAAAATCCTATTCTGGACTCTCTGTAATAATTATTAAAAGGAGAGCAATAGAGTTTTCTTTCCTTGAACATTTTTATAAAGTATAGCTTTAAATAATGTTTGCAGCTTTTGAGTCGGTGAGCCAATTTTATTGATTCAAAGGCGAAAATAATCTGAAACAGCTCCATTTTGATATTATACAAAAAGAACTTCAGTGCACTTATTATATCCGGTGATTTTTAATAATTTTTGTTCATCGTAAATGACGTGACGTGGATACAAGCAGACGGGAAATACTGATATGCGCGCATGCGTTTCTGAGTCTCTGCCATATGATTCAACGCATGCGCGTATATCAGTATTTCACACAATTTCACAGTACATATTTCTCGTCTGCTTGTATCCACGTCACGTCATTTACGAAGAACAAAAATTATTAAAAATCACCGGATATAATAAGTGCACTGAAGTTATTTTTGTATAATATCAAAATGGAGCTGTTTCAGATTATTTTAGCCTTTGAATCAATAAAATTGGCTCACCGACTCAAAAGCTGCAAACATTATTTAAGGCTACATTATAAAAATGTTCAAGGAAAGAAAACTCTATTGCACGTTAAAAAAGAACTTCCTTAATCACAAGTCGATACTTTGAAACATCTATACTAAGTTTAGAATTTTATTCATTTCGCGATTAAGGCCTGCTGAATTTTTGTCCATTTTAAAAAACAAACAAAATACCAAAGTGCAACTTTACTTTTTAAAAACGATATTTTATTCATACTTTACTTTTTAAAAACGATATTTTATTCATACTTTACTTTTTAAAAACGATATTTTATTCATTTGAAAAAAATAACGTTTTTAAAAAGTAAAGTTATTCTTTCTTTCAAATTTATTTTTTTTTCAAATGAATAAAATATCGTTTTCAAAAAGTAAAGTTGCAATTTGTAACTCAAAAAATTCAAAAAAAAAATAATAAATTTAAAATTTAATTGAAAATTAAATTCAAATTTAAAAGTGAAGTTCGATGTATTCAAAAATTACAAAATGGTTAATTTTGACAATAAATAATTTGCTAATAAATAAGGCTTTTTTCAGATGGTACCAGTTCTGAAAAAGCACGAACAGCTCCAGTTACTAGTTAAGGATAATTTCGTGGCGAAGTTTGCGTTTTGGATTCTTTTGAAGGTTTACACTCTGATTTTTATGGGTTACGCTGTCGTTCCTTTCGTCTATCTTTCATATAGCAAGTACATGCAGGTATATCGCAGCGTGTATTATTGCGGTCACGTGTTATTCTTCGGCTATCCATTGTTAGCGCCTTTTATTAAAAAAGCAATTCGCCCAAGTCGTCCCAGGTCACATCAAGAATAGGATGTTAAAACGAGAATGGGGACTGAAAATACTGAGTTGGAATGACGTCAACTTTTACCAATTCGCCATAGAAAAAAAAAGAAAAGAATTAATATTCTTCCAAACGTGACGTTTCTTTATATTTAAATTATTGCTCATCGAGCAGCGAATGCAAATTTGCTCTAAACAAAGTCTTTTCGTCCTCATTAATATTGTAATGCATCGTGTAGAAAGTGCATTTTAGATGAAAGGTAGATCCGTGATATCGAAGACTGATACCTTGTTTTTTTTAAACTTATATTTTTCTGTCTTCGTGCAGTCCTATTACACAGTTATATAAAGTTTTAGAATTCTGAGTGCGAGAATTTTAATGATAATTGTTTTTTTTTGCAACTCTTTTGGTCAATAAGATTACATTTATCGTTGATAAATTTAAATGCGTCAATTTTGAAAAATATCGTCGACAATTGTCAAAAATATTATTTATTTATTTGTTCCCTTGAGGGCTGATTAGACCTGGGAAATTCAATTTTTTTTAAATTCATAAAATAAAATATTACAATTGTCAAAAATGTTACAATTGTCAAAAATGTTACAATTGTCAAAAATGTTACGATTGTCAAAAATGTTATAATTGTCAAAAATATTACAATTGTCAAAAATATTACGATTGTCAAAAATGTTACAATTGTCAAAAATATTGTACGAAACGGTTCGAAGTGAATTTCAAGTTTATTTATGATAAATGTAAAATTTGAATAATGTACAAAATATCTTGTTCAATTGTAAATCTAAAATTTATTTTATATAACTGTGTTTTAACAAGAAATTGAAAGTTTCTTAATGAAGATTAAGGGAACTTTAGGGAAATTTTAGCAAAATGATAAAATCGTGAATGCAGAACAAATTGCATTGAAATCGAATGTAAAATAATATTAATAATAATACTGTTAATAATGTTAGTGGTAATATTAATAATATTGAAGCGACTCTTATTAATACAGAGAAAACTGTATTGAAAGATGACTGTACAACTTTTTTAACTAGTTACTCGGCTGGACTTTGTAAAATATTGTTAACAGCCAATTTTTGGGTAAAAAATAGTAGCTTTAACAACTGCCGCATTCTGGGCGACATCAATGCAGAAGAGTTATATTTAAAATGTAAATAAGGTTGTGACAAAGACAAAGAAAAAAAGATCAAGTTTCATACCATTAAAATACTTTAATTAAGCAATTAACTTTACAATAACATATTAAGACTTGAGTGAAAAAACGTATTTTTCAAAAAACAATTTATATCTCAATTCATATTTCATTTTATTTGAGAAAACAATTGTTTTTTCTAAAGTGCAATGTAATGTTTAAAAATCTAGTTCTTCAAATTATTGAAAATCTCGCATTTTAAATTGTGAAATAAACAATTTCAAAATTGTTGATTTTAAAATTAGTAATTTCAAAATTGTTAATTTCAAAATTAATTTCATAATTATTAATTTCAAAATTAATTATTTCATAATTATTAATTTTAAAATTGTTAATTTCAAAATTATTCATTTCAAAATTGTTAATTTCAAAATTTTTTATTTCAAAATTATTAATTTCAAAATTTAGCCAGTTTAACAATTAGCGAATTGAGTAATTAGCAAATTGAAAGATGTCAAAATTAACGGGAATGTGAAAAAGATCTTTCGATCATTATTTTTTCATTGGCAGAATAAATTGTGCAAAAATCTAGTTTGAGCATCGTTCAAAATGATGGGAGTGATAAGTGAAAAATATAATTTTAAAATGGAAAATAAGAATGTAATTTTTCTTTTCTAATATTATATAGCGCAAAGCGCGAATGTAATGATGAGAATGTGTGCCTCAAAGTCGAAGGTTCTTTGAGAAAATAAAGTCAACATTTACCATATAATGTAGTAAATTTTAGACTAGAGTATAAAGTGCTAGGTGCAAATTGTGAACTTTTTAAAAATGAAAAAAAATATTGTACAAAAGTTAGTGCAATCAAAAAAAGTATTCTGCTTGCAAGAAACGATCAATAAATAAATTAAATTATAAATTAATTAAAAAATAAATCAATTAATTTATAAATTAATTAAAAAATAAATCAGTTAATTTATAAATTGATTAAAAAATAAATCAATTAATTTATAAATTCGTTAAAAAATAAATCAGTTAATTTATAAATTAATTAAAAAATAAATCAATTAAATTATAAATTAATTAAAAAATAAATTAATTAAATGAATTCGATACATATTTTAAAAACTATTGTCTATTAAAAATGATTATTTTTATGTTAAAAAGCGCTAAACGAAATTAAGTATTTAATTTTTTGGAACAGAATTTTGTACCTTGCACTTCATTCATTTTTTTTTATCAATCTACTGTAATAGTGTTATCTTGTTGTTTTCCACATAAAGTACTTCCGGTTTATTAAGGAACTGTATTTTAATACAAGAAAAAATCAACGTTAATCACTTATATTTTTTAATTAAGTGCTACTTGTTTATTTTTCTTGGAAAAATGTGTACTTCCAGGAATATTTTGTATCCATTAATGTTAGTAGTTTTTTATTATAATATTTTTATTATAATAAAATTTATTTCCAATTCCATTCATCTGTGATGTTTCTTCTTGGCAGATTTTTTTATCTCTGAGATTATTCGTTATTTATTTTCACAAACTATTTCAATATTTCATTTATTTTTTCCATTTCGTTTCAGAAAATGTGTCTTATTTTTCTTTTTGACACATTTTTTATTATTTTTTTGTTTACTATTTTTTGCTCACTTTTTTCGATTTTCTTTTTTCTTTTTTTAGTTTCTTTGTCTTCTTCTTTTATTTCGCTTTTAAGTTACTTCTTTCTTTTTTCTTTTTTTTAGTTCCTTGTCCTCTCCATTTATTTCGCTTTTACTTTTCTTTTTTTTTCTTTTTTTTCTTTTCTTTTCTTTTTTTTTCTTTTTTTAGTTTCTTGTCCTCTTCTTTTATTTCCCTTCTTTTTTTTTCTTTTATAGTTTCTTGTCCTCTTTTTTTATTTACCTTTTACTTTTACTTTTCCTTTTTTTTAGTTTCTTGTTACTCTTATTTCCCTTTTACTTTTATTTTTTTCTTTTAATGTCTTGTTCTCTTCTTTTATTTCCCCTTTATTTTTATTTTTTTTATTTTTTTAGTTTCTTGTCCTCTTCTTTTACTTCCCTTATACTTTTCTTGTTTTCTCTTTTTTTAATTTCTCGTCTTCTTTTATTTCCTTTTTTTCATTTTTTCATTTCATGTTTTCTTCTTTTATTTCCCTTTTAATTTCCTTTTTTCTTTTTTTAATTTCTTGTCCTCATCTTGTTTTAGGACTATTTTAATTTTCTCAATATTTTACCGTCATTTTTAAAAATCTTATCGATTTATTTCAATTCTTCTTCTTCTTAATATTCTTAATTCTTCTTTTTCTTCTTCTTAATTTCGTCATTATTCTCCCTTCAGTTTTTTACAATAATTTCGATAGGTGAAAGACAATGAATTTCAATAGATCGAAAAGAATTTCTCCGAAAAGTGTGATTAGTTAATTAGTGATTAAGAGTGGTTAGTCTTCACTTGAAAAAGTTTTAATTGTCCGCTTCCATCGCGATGTACATAAATTATGTAAAACCTGTATTTACATACTCAACGTGTAAATTTTGTCAGAAGAGAATTTTGCGTGCGTAAAATAATTATATAGATTCTATAAATGAAGGTGAAATTTTTTTATAAAGTTTTTTATAATCAACACTTTTTTTTCAGTCATTTAAAAATGTTTGACAAAGGTGTGTTGAATATAAAAATGTAAAAGTACATAATAAATAGCATACTTGTCCAGTTTTTGAATAAAAAAAATAGTTTTACGCACGTTTTGAAATGTAACAATATTTACTTATGTAAGGGTGACAAAAGTTTTTAAAGAATATGCACATGTACGTAATTTTAGTTTCACATCAAATTGTAATGGAACTATTTAATTTGAAAATGTTAAATGATCTTTTTCTCAATCGATCATTTATAAGAAAAATAATTATACTAATAATAGTTGTGTTATCAGAATTTTTTTTAACAATTACATTTTTTATTAAAAAATGTGTATTTTTCTGTAGAAATAGTTTATTAATAATTTACCAACAACTAACTTTTTTTCTGTAAAATTGCTTTTTTCACAAACTCATGAAATGACACATATAAGGTATATAAAAACAAATCTTAAAAAAGGGTATTGTATCTAATAAAACAGTGTGAAATTTAATAAATAAAATATATATTCAATAAAAAAGTATAACTTTAAGAAAAAGAATAAATAAAATATATAATATTTAATAAGTATAAAATATAATATTAATTAAGAAAAATATAACACTTAATAAGAAAAGTATAATAAGTAAAGTATATTTAATAAAAAGAACCATAAAACGCAATGAAAACACTTGTAAATTTTACAGAAAAAAGTTTGTTTTTAAAAAAATTGAGCAATAAAAAATTCTGATCTCAAATTAATTCTGATTTTCATTACCACAAATATTGAGTGAAAAATGATTGTTACTGTATAAAAAGAGCAAAAATTGTCTGAATTTGAAATTCAGTTTCATTTTCTGTTATTTTCCTCTGTTTTTTCACATGTGCGTGAATTTTACAATTACACAATGGAAAATAATTAAATGGGATGAAAATAGAATATAGGTGAAAGAAAGCTTAAACATTGTTTGCATTATTCCTTTTTTATTAAATAAACGTATAAAATGTAATTATCTAAAACTAAGCCGCTGTAGAAAAATAAAAATATTTTATTAAAGTCCTACGTAGATGCTTTCTTTAGTATAAAAAAATGCACTTTGTGCATGAAGCACATGAAGATCAATATAGTAACAAAATTCTCCAATAATGTCACAATAGTATAGACACATGTTTGAAACAATGCTATAATAATTGATTACACACAATTATTTCTCAAGTAGTCGCTATAATTTATATACACTTTCTTTTTAGGCTCACGTATAATTTAAAGCACTTCAGTCTGGGCCAAAATGTGCATTCATGATTGTCGGAAAGAAGAAGTTCTGAAAAGAAAGTAAAAATTTAATTATCCAGCTAATATTAAAAATAAAATTATTGAGTTGATATTAAAAATAATATTAATATAATTACAAATGTTCCAGTAATTTTTCAGTCAATGAAGGATTACTGGAATATTCTTGTCATTGCAATTATGGAATATTTCAACAAAATTACAGAATGTTCAAAAGTGAAATATCCACTGTAAAAAACTGTTTGGTGGAAATTACTAGAAATGTGGTTAATTGTGCTCTTACTATTTTTCCTGGTTAAAGTAACCAGAATTTCTAGTTACTTTAACCAGAATTTCTAGTTCCTTCAACCAGAATGTCTAGTCGCTTTAACCAGAATGTCTAGTCGCTTTAATCAGAACTTCTAGTCGTTTTAACCAGAACTTCTAGTCGCTTTAACCAGAACTTTTAGTCGCTTTAACCAGAACTTCTAGTTTCCTTAACCAGAACTTTTAGTTTCTTTAACCAAAAATTCTAGTTCCTTTAACCAGAAATTCTAGTTCTTTCAACCAGAATGTCTAAACCCTTTAATCAGAATTCAGGTATACTTAATAAAAATTCTGGTTAGAATTACAAAAATTTCGGTTAATTTAAATTCAACCAGAAAAATTAGTATTGACAAATTTAAGCAGAATTCTAGTTAATTTGACGAGAAATTTCCTTCAGTGTTCCTTATACTACATTTATATGGAATATATCAACAATTAACTAAAAATATGTCGTTCTGTGAAGAAAGGAACCTTAGAAGGAAAAAATTGTAGGTTATGTTTATCGATTGTTTTAATTTGACTAAAGCTTCCTTTTCAATTACTTGCAGTCGAAAACAGTTTTTCTTGGTAACAAACACACAAATTATTCACAAAAAGCTCCTTTCTATTGCAACGAATTAGAATTAAGAATTAAATAATTAATTATTAGAATCTTGAATTAAGTTAAAACTATCATCGAACATAACCTATAATCATTTGCTTCTAAGGTCCCTTTCTTCGGAGCGCGATACAAATATTTTTCAATACTTTCTGAAAGTTTTTGAATCTTTCAAAGAATATTGTAGACATTTTGAAATCATTTTTGCCTGGTGGAAAAAGGACGATTATTACCTTCTCATTTTTTTTTTAGATAGACCCTTAAGTTTCTTTTAAGTCTAATAAGGACCACTGCTAGGAGGTCCGTAACTATCAACAGGTGTTGAAGGAGCAGGAGGACCGTACTCCGCATTTTGTTGCTCTTTCTATAAAAAAAAAGATTTATAAAATTAATTAATGGATGGTTTTAATTCAAAAAGGTAAAATTAATTATTTTCGTAAGCTTTGTTTTTAAGCTTACTTCATTTTACTAGAAAAAATTTCGCACTACTAATTTATAGTAGAATATTATTAATTTAACATCTCGTTTAAAATAGTAATTAACATTAGTAATTTAAAATAGTAATTTTCTACTATAAATATAAGTAGTTTTCTATTTTAAATTATTTACTAATAATTAAAATTATTATTTACTAATTTAAAATAGTAATTTCCTACTATAGATTAGTAGTTTTCTATTTTAAATTAGTTATTTTCTATTATAAATTAGTAGTTTTCCATTAATTAATAGTAAAAATTGTTACTATTCCAATGGGTAAACTTTTTCGCACACTTTCAGATTTAAAGAGTGAAATTCTACTCGAAATTAGTAAAAAGTTTACTGGTATACAGTAGAAAATGTAAATCTAAACTAATTTAGATTTAAAGAGTATCTCATATTAAAAATATACGACAGAAAGTTGATGACGAGTCTGTAATATTTTTCAACTATTTTTTTCAAGGACAAATGACAGAAAAATCCTAATAATTTTGTGTTTGCATTAAATGTTAGTAGACGAGTTGACTCTTTATATAAAATAAATTTTGACTCTTTATATAAAATAAATTCGGCTTCTGTATTGCGAGAAATGTAACGTGACTAGTAGTGACTGCTCCACCTTTCGACGCCGAGATGAACTAAAACCCACAAAGCTTACGTCTGCTATACGCGGGAAAATTTGAAAATGTTCTTTATTTATTAAATAATAAAAAATAAATAATAAATTTATTAAATAATAATAAACAATTAATAAAGTTGTTAAACAGATAACAAAAATAAGCTTAGCTAGATAATAACTTTATTAATTGTTTGCTGATTCTAATATTTCTCTTAAAATATTATTTCAACATTTTCAAATTTTCCCGCGCTTAGCAGACGTAAGGGCTGTGGATTTTAGTTCAATTTGGCGTCGCTAGGTAGAGCAGTCACGCAACGTTTCTCGCAATTCAGAAGCCGAATTTATTTTATATAAAGAGTCAACTCGTCTACTAACATTTAAATCAAACTCAAAATTATCTCTCTATCATTTTCACGGCATTTCTTCTGCTCTCTGTCATTTGTCTTCCGCTGTCTCTTCTTGTCTGTCATTTTCGTTCAATTTTTTCTGTTATTCCCTGTCGTTGCGTCCGTTGCGAAAAGATTACAAGAAAAGTAAATGACTGAAAAATATTACAGACTTGTCATAAACTTTCTGTCATATACTTTTAGATTCATGTCTCTGCTCTCTAAATCTGAATCAGCGGAATTCCGCTGATTCTCAGCGATAAGTGAGCCAATTATTCAAATCAGCGTATATGCTTCAGTGAAACATAACCTAAAAATCCGCTGATTCTCAGCGTATATGCGCTGATTTGAAAAAGTGGCTCACTTATCGCTGATTCAAATTTAGAGAGTGCTCTCGAGAACATACCTGAGTCTTGTATCGGATGAAATAGACTTCCGGTTTGCTGGGTTGGGTAGGAGCCTGAGTAGGAAGAACGACTTCCGGCGCTTCTTCGGGCTTCTTGACAAGTACGTAAATTAAGGTCTTTTCCTCGTCTTGAGGAGGGAGTGGTGGCAAAGCTGGTGCAGTTGGTGTCGGTGGAGTTGGTGCTTTAATGAAGACGATTTTGTAGTGCTTTTGTGGGGCAGGTGCGGGGGCAATGTACTTGGGGGCCTTATACTCAGGTGCCTCAGGTGGTGGCACGTGAACATAAACGTGTTTATGAATGACCGGTTGTCGCTGTGGTGGACCATAGCTTGTTTGAGGTTGTACCGGCGGTGGCCCGTAACTTCCTCCACTTCCGGTGCCGCCTATTGCAGAAGGATAGCCGCCCCCACCGCCTCCAGAAGGTGGAAAGTAAGAGGATGGGGGTTCCGGTCTGGCGGACGTGGAGTATGCCCACGTTACAAGTAATACCTGTTAAAACAAGTAAGAATCTATTATTAATCTCGTAATTTGTACTAAAAACAAGAAAGGAGCAGTTTCTTTAAACAAAATGCTACCTACATGCGGAGAAAAACAAATCTGCAACAAGTTTATTTGAAAAGTAGTTCATTTGATGGACATAACCTCAAAAGTGAAAAGTAGCCTTCATTACGAAATAAAAATTGTTTTATGAAAATTGTATTAAAAGAATTTTTTGAAATTTTGTATGAAATTGTTATATTTATGTAGCAACAAACTTTATTAAGAAAGTACTTTTCGGTTTTGAGGTTATGTTGATGAAATGAACGCCCTTAAATATTTATTTGAATCAAATAACGATATATTTGTCGCAGAACTTATACTAATTTATTTGGCATACAAATAAATATATTTTAAACAATTAAAATTAAATTACAATTTTTATAACGTAGGAGAAAACGTGAAACAAGATGCGAGCGTGATTTTTTACTCCAAATATGTCACAAAGTGATAATAATTGCGCGTGGGGTGGTAATGAAATATTATATATTTCCATGCAAGAATTTGTATTTGGAGGCTCAATTTGAGTATAAACGAAAATAATTGTATCAAATTATTTGTTTAAAATAAACAAAATTGTTTCGAACAAGCAAATATTTGTTTGAATTAAATAAATTTTTGTTTGGCCGTATATCAAGCAAATGTTTGTTTTTATTTGAATAAAATTTTTTCCCTATATGTGGAAGAGGAAGATGAAGAAAAATGATAGAAAACGAAGAGTAGCAGAAGAAAGCAGAAAAAAATAGTAAAACGAGCAGAAGAAAAGTAGTAAAAAAGAAGAAAAGTAACAGAAAAAGATAGTAAAATGAGCATGAAAAACGTAGTAAAAAATCAGAAGAAAAGTATCACCAAAAAAACAGAAGAAAAGTATTACAAAAAAAACAGAAGAAAAGTATTATAAAAAAACAGAAGAAAAGTATTACAAAAAAACAGAAGAAAACAGAAAAAAAAGAAGAAAAGTATCACAGAAAAGAAAGAAGAGTAGTAGCAGGAAAAGAAAAATAGTAGGGAAAGCAGAAGAAAAATTAGAAGAAAAAAGGGCAGAAGACAAAGAAAAGAAGTAGAAAAAGAATTCGAAGAAATTTTGAGTGAAATATCGGACTCGAAACTCGAATTTTGACTTTTTCTGTAAATATACACAATATCATGTAAATCTTCTGATTATGTTCAAAAACTGTGTAGCACAACATTTTATCTTCAGCTGTATAAGGAGAATATTTAAAAAAGTGAAATTAAAAAGAAATGATTATATTTTTGCTTAGAAAATTAAGAAGTGACGTAATAAGCAAACGTGATCTAATCATAAGGATTTTCTCAATATGAATATACAATTGCTAAATGTTATTCAACATATTTTCTTTGCACTTTTGTTTTTATTATTTTACAATTAGCTCTTGCGTAACACGAGTTCACTGATTCAAAATACTATTTTCTACTTAATGAGATTCATTTTCTAGATGCACGTTTTCTTCCCTTGCAAATTTAACACAATAAAAAAATTACATAATTACTATAGCAATAAACATCCTAATATTTTTTGGTCCAGTTTAATATATTATTTACAGCTCACTTTAAAGGCCTTTAAATTTTCTTTGCTAAGTTTATTTTAAATCGAGGGTCATCAACTCCAAATTAAGCCTGTATACGAACAATACATTCTCAAAGAATATCATGGGAATATTTGAGAATATTTGGGAATATTTGAGAATGTTTGGGAATATTTGAGAATATTTGAGAATATTTGAGAATATTTGGGAATATTTGAAAATATTTGGGAATATTTGAGAATATTTGAGAATATTTGAGAATGTTTGGGAATATTTGAGAATATTTGGGAATACTTAGGAATATAGAATATTGAAAATATAATCAAATTTTCGAAAATATTGAATATGTGTAAGAATAAGTTTAAAATATAAAAATAAACTAGAATTTTGTCGTCAGTGGCAGATTTAGAAGACATAGTAGATAAGAAATTATCTATGTTTTTGTGAGAGATGCATCATTCTTAAAAAGTCAAAGGCCGAAGTACAAAAATTATGTAGAAAATATTGAGTTTCTTAGAGAGTAGTTCAGATTTTCTAACAATATCGGAGAGTGTTTAAGAATATTTAAGAATACTTAAAAGTACTTAAGTACATTGGTTATAAAAATATTGAGTTTATTAGAGAATCCTCCAGAATATCTAAGAATACTCTAGAATATCTAAGAATACTCCAGAGTATTTAAGAATACTCCAGAATATCTAAGAATACTTCAGAATATCTAAGAATACTCCAGAATATCTAAGAATACTTCAGAGTATCTAAGAATACTCCAGAATATCTAAGAATACTCCAGAGTATCTAAGAATACTCCAGAGTATCTAAGAATACTCCAGAGTATTTAAGAATACTCCAGAATATCTAAGAATACTTTAGAATATCTAAGAATACTCCAGAATATCTAAGAATAATTCAGAGTATCTAAGAATACTCCAGAATATCTAAGAATACTCCAGAGTATCTAAGAGTACTCCAGAGTATCTAAGAATACTCCAGAATATCTAAGAATACTCCAGAATATCTAAGAATACTCCAGAGTATCTAAGAATACTCTAGAATATCTAAGAATATTTAAAAATACTTAAAAATAATGTTGAATATTTTTATATTATCTGGAATATTTGAAAGAAATTTCCGAATATTGCGAATATTGAATATAGGAATATCTACAGAATATTCGAGAAAATCTGGCAAGTGTATGAAGAATACCTTAGTTGACGACCCCTTGTTTTAAATTATCAAGTTGACTGAAAAAGGGTGTGAAACAATAATTTGTAACATTAATGGATAAATTTTCTATCTATCTATAAATTTGTTCAATTCACACAAAGTTTGTCTTATTCAAACTAAATTTTATTTCATTCAAACAAATTCTTAAATGAATAAAGGGTCTATTTATATCTGTGTTTAATGCACAAAAAATATGTTGGATTCACACAAAATTACAAAATTTGTTTAATTCTCACAAAATTTGTTGGATTCACACAAAATTTGTTGGATTCACACAAAAATTGTTTAATTCTCACAAAATTTGTTGGATTCACACAAAATTTGTTTAATTCTAACAAAATTTGTTTAATTCTCACAAAATTTGTTGGATTCACACAAAATTTGTTGGATTCACACAAAAATTGTTTAATTCTCACAAAAATTGTTTAATTCTCACAAAATTCGTTTAATTCTCACAAAAATTGTTTAATTCTCACAAAATTCGTTTAATTCTCACAAAATTTGTTGGATTCGCACAAAATTTTTCTAATTGTCACAAAATGTCTTTAATTCACACAAAAATTGTCTAATTCTCACAAAATTTGTTTAATTCTCACAAAATTTGTTTGATCCAAACAAAATCTTATTTGATTCAAATAAATTCGTTAATTTAGAATGAAATGAATATTCCCTCAGCTTAAAATATCATCAAATTGCATAATCCTCCTGTATATAGCCTAATTGCCAAAAATTTATCAAAATTAAACTTTATTGTTATAAAGAGAAAAAAAGTCTTCCCGTATAAGTGTGGCAGTTACATAATGTAGGAAATCGTTTCAAAGTGAGTTCTAAATGAGCGAAAGGAACTGAAAGATTAATTTACAAGATTAGCCTTAAAAGCCTAAGTAGGAAAAGCTGTCATCATCAAGGAAGAGTTTTCTGATTCTGACTTGTTGTTTTTTTTTCCTTTTTTTTTGCAACAACTTGTCCTGGTCTCGAGGTGTTATAAATAATTGATGCGAACATGTCAAGATGATTCGCGACCAGCAAGATAAGGAGTGACCAAAGAATCATGGAGGCTTTCTCCTGTTTTACCGCCGCTTCCTAATTTCTGTTGGAGTTTCATTTCGAGCTGGCTTAACGCTTTCGCGATTCTCACTCGCTCCGACGATTAACGCTATGCGCACTATCTTGTCCAGCACCTGTCGACCCGCCTCAGAGTAAGAGGAAAATAGAGAGAAAAAGAAAGAGAGAGGAAGACGTTGCACGTGATGTTAATTGTTTCCGGTAGAAAACGAAGATTATTCTTGATCCAGTACATATATATATAACAGCACGCTTCAAATTGTAATGATAATCTTTTGAAATGAGTTTTCAGACAGTTATGGAATCAAGAACGTGACATTCCTGTAATTTGTGGCGTTTAATGCCAAGGTGCCTTTTGATGACAATTTCATTTAAGGCGGTTCCTCTGTCCTTGGCATGAATTTTCTCTCAATTGGAAAGGACACCCTTAATTTTCGTTATACAAGTTTTTATAATAATAAGTAATAATTATTTATAGTAATAAATAATAATTATTTATAACAATAAATAGTAATATTTATAACAATAAATAGTAATATTTATTATAAATAATATTTGGCCTATATAATAATTAGCTAAGATGGTAGTTTCCCTTAACTCTGGTTAAAAAAGGGCCAGGTGAATACAAGTAATTCTAATTAAAAGTCGGCTACGGGCGCAAGTTAATGGGAATGAATGGGAACTTATGGAGAAGAATTGGGGGGTATTAGATATATAAAAACCCGAAAAGGGACATATGGAGGAACCAAAATAATAATTGGCCAAAATTTAAATTGGCTAAAATTTAAATTGGCTAAAATTTAAATTGGCTAAAATTGAAATTGGCCAAAATTTAAATTGGCTAAAATTTAAATTGGCCAAAATTGAAATTGGGTATAATTTAAATTGGCTTGATTTTTGTTATTCAGGCAGAATTTAAATTTCGCTCAGTTTTGGTGAGGAATTTTTTTCTTTGGAACTAATTGGTTTAATTGACAAAAAGGAAAATTTGACAAAAAGTTAATTTTATCAGTTTTTGTGAGTCAAGTTAAATAAAATAATTAGCTCATGCAGTTTTACAAATATTTATTTATTTTTAAACACTGACATTTTTGAAAATTAGATGCAAAAAATTAAATGGTGAAGATATTGGCTATAAAAGTAGAATCTTTGTGTCAGCAAAGTTTTTTTTTTCAATTTTAGCAATTTTTTGTAATATTAACATAAATATTGTATTTCTTTTTTTATTATTTTACTCTTATTTTGCTTATTTTCTGTTTAAATTGCGATTCTTCGAATTCAGATGGAATGGAAATTTTCTTTAGAGAAAATTTTGTGTATTGTTGCAATTTTTTGGTTTTGTAAAACCAGTCTGTATAGAGAAATATTTCTATACAAATTGCAATTTTCGGCACTTTAAAAAATTTGAACTGTGTTAAGATAGTTTAAATTAATTTAAATCTCATTTAACTGAAGAGATGTATTATACAACTATATTTTAGTGCGCTGAAGAAATATGCTTCTTCATTTCATTGAATATTTTACCTTCAGTAAAATATTCAAGGTTTTACTGAAGATTAGCTGTTTATTTAATTGAAGGTATATATTCTGATGTAATTATATAACTATATTTCCGTGCATTGAAGAAATGTGCTTCTTTATTTCATTGAAGATATACTATCATCTGTTTATTTCATTGAAAATATACTATTATGTGTTTATTTCATTAAAGATATATACTGTGATTTGCTTATTTTGCTGAAGATATAATATCTGCTTATTTTACTGAAGGTATACTATTATCTGTTTCTTCTACTCAATATATATTGTTTATTTCACTGAAGACATATAGTATCATTCATTTATATTTCACTGAAGAAATGAAAGCAAAATAATTAGTACTTACTTAACTGAAGAAATACAAATAGTATTTATTTAACTGAAGATATATAAATAGTATTTACTTAACTGAAGAAATATTTATTTAACTGAAGATATATAAATAGTATTTACTTAACTGAAGAAATATAAATAGTATTTATTTAACTGAAGATATATAAATAGTATATTTACCTAACTGAAGAAATACAAATAGTATTTATTTAACTGAAGATATATAAATAGTACTTATTTAACTGAAAAATATGACTAAATATTATTGTTGTTATAATATTATGAATTTAATTTATTCAATTGAAAACTTGAAAACATTACCATAAAATATCTTAGAAAACTGAAGAAATGCAGTCAGCAATACATTTATTACAAAAAAGAAATAACTCACACAACACCAGAACTTTTCCAAGAATTATTCATTAATACATTATAATAATCATAATAAATTGTTTATTTCTTCTTAATTAACAAAAAAGTGATGATTTCTCTTTAACGCCCAAACAATTATTACCTATCTTTAATTCTCAAAGAATGTACAAATATATAATAATAAACAAGTACTTTTTAACGAAAAATAAAAATTTCTTTAAAGTTAGAATTATTTGATTTTTTTTTCTTTCTGAATAAAAAAAGTTCCTTTAGACGTATTGCGAAGAACAAATGTAATCTTTAAAAAATAAGAGACAGAAATTGTAAAATAAATTGAAAAATAATTGAAAATTGTTCGATGAATCGAAAGATAAATGAAAATTGTAAAATAAATCCAAACAATGCTTCCCTATGAGGAAGCAAAAATAGTTGAAAAGTGTAAAATAATTGTCAAATAATTGGAAAATATATAATAAATCGAAAAATAATTGAAAAATGTAAAATAAATTTAAACAATGCTTCCCTATGAGGAAGCAAAAATAATTGAAAATTGTAAAATAAGTCGAAAATTATAAAATAATTAAAAAAATAATGATAAATTGTAAATTAATTGAAAAAATAATGATAAATTGTAAATTAATTGAAAAATGTAAAATAAATCGAAGAATAATTGAAAAATGTAAAATAAGTCGAAAAACAATTAAAAATTGCAAAATAAATTGTAGAATAATTGAAAAATGTAAAATAAATCGAAGAACAATTAAAAATTGCAAAATAAATTGTAGAATAATTGGAAAATGTTAAATAAATCGAAAAACAATTAAAAATTGCAAAATAAATTGTAGAATAATTGGAAAATGTAAAATAAATCGATAAATAATTAAAATTTGAAAAATGAATTGTAGAATAATTGAAAGATGTAAAATCAATCGAAAAAAAACAAAAATTAAAAAATAAATCGTAGAACAATTGAAAATTGTAAAATAAATCAAGGAATAATTATAAATTGTAAAATATATCGAAAAATAATTGAAAATTGTATAAAATAAATCGAAAAATAATAAAGAAGTAAAAAACAAGTACAAAATCAATTGAAAATCGTAAAATAAGTCGAAAACTTGTTGAAAATTGTAAAACAGAACAAAAAACCAAAACTTAATTCTTAAAAAAAGCATTTATCATTTGTAACATTTCACTAAATCTTCCCAAGTAGAAACTTGTGATAAACTCAATTTCTTGATAGACGACAATCCAATTGCCACTTTGTCGCACAAATTAATTGTTCACTCGTAAGACAATTAAAAGTAAAAAAGAAAACGCTCCGCTTTCAATTTTATCTATTGCTTCGATTCATTATCTCGTTCACAAATTGAATAAGAAGAATTGAATTTCGCAATTGCACATAATTCACAAAAGAAGGTATATCGGAATTGAGGAAAGTCACGCGATAGTATTGCCGAGTGGCAGTAATTATTCCAAGCACGCACCGTATAATTGATGACCATAAGACTAAGGTGTCACTCTCGTTACTTACAATTAAAGCCCTCATGTTTTCTGGCACTTTCGAATTGACGGATATATATATGCGGAACGTGAGGAACGAACCGAAAAATTGACAGAAACTCGCTCGTACACTTGCTCTCTTGTGTATGCTCGGCCGCACTTGTTTTCGAGACATTTATATACCAACATCTTCTACCACCGAAGCTTCGAAAACGGCGGAGGAAACATCCTTTCGGTTCTTGCATTGGTACCACTTGCTACCGTTGCGCTTTTAGCCGAGTTCCTCAAACAACAATAAAGATGACAGTCGTGATATTCAATCTGTCGAAAACACCTTTCTTCTTTAATCTAATGGTGTTTCTCACATATACGTATATTTTTTCTATTTTATATATACATAATTTTATGTATTTTATATAAATATCATTTTTTTATTTTATATTTATATCATTTTTTATTTTATATATATATCATTTTTTATTTTATATATAATTTTCATTTTTTATTTTATATACAATTTTCATTTTTTATTTTATATACAATTTTCATTTTTTATTTTATATAAAATTTGCTTCCTTATGGAGGAAGCTTTGTTTTTTCTTATTTTTTATTTATCTTTTTACTTGCATTGTTAATAAAGGAATATGTAGAAAAGGAAAAGAAAGGGACCTTCGCTCCAAAGAAAGGGACCTTAGAAGGTTTTGAATATAGGTTATATTTGATGGTAGTTTCTATCCGATTAGAGCTTCGTTTTTTATTATTTGCAATAAAAGGGAGTTTTATGGATTTTTTGTGTGCATACTTTCAAAGAAAACTGCTTTTGGTTGCAAATAATTAAAAAGAAAGCTTTTATTCACTCTAAATTTCTTGGAGTAAGATCTCATTCCACTAAGAGTGAAAATTGGGTCACTTCGTTTCGAGTGAGAAACCCACTCTAAAAGACTGAGATTTCACTCTTAAAGAGTGAACTTTTACTCGAAGCAAAGAGTCGAGATGATAAGTATAGACGTATCTACTTTTTGAGTGAATTTTCACTCTAAAAGAGTTAGATTTCACTCTTAAAGTGACATTTCACTTTTAGAGTGAGTTTTCACTCTCAGAGTGAGATTTCACTTTTAGAGTGAGTTTTCACTTTTAAAGTGAGTTTTCACTCTCAGGGTGAGTTTTCACTCTCAGAGTGAGATTTCACTCTTAGCGTGAGATTTCATTTCAATTAGAGTGAGATTTCATTTTAATTAGAGTGAAAATTCACTCAAAAAGTACACTCACGACTACTTATCATCTCGACTCATTGCTTCGAGTGAAAGTTCACTTTTTAAGAGTGAAATCCCACTCGAAACGAAGTGACCCAATTTTCACTATTAGTGGAGTGAGAACTCACTCCAAGAAATTTAGAGTGTTGAGTTAAAACTGCCATGCCTTAAGAAAATATATGTCACAAAGTTGATGACAAGTCTGTCATATTTTTCAGTCATTTTTTTCTTGTAATTTCTTTGCGACGACAAAGAATTGCAGAAAAAATGGCACGAAAGTCACAAACAAATGATAGAAAGAATGCCACAAAAATGACAGAAAATTGACTCTTTATATAAAATAAATTCGGCTTCTGTATTGCGAGAAATGTAACGTGACTAGTAGTGACTGCTCCACCTTTCGACGCCGAGATGAACTAAAATCCATTGAGTTTTCGTCTGCTAAACGCGGGAATATTTGAAAATGTTAAAATAAAATTTTAGGAGAAATCTTAGAATCAACAAACAATTAATTAAGCGGATAACAAAAACAAGCTTCGCTACTTAATACATTCATTAATTTTCATACTTTTTCTTTAAACATTATATAGTCATTAAAATTTATGAAACAAGAAAAGTGCTTCTGTATCGAAGAAATTCTATTTTCCAAAAAGATCAGTTAAAACAAATGGCAGATACTATAATTATTTTCTGCTCTTCTTCTTTCGACTTTTATCTTTCTTCTTTCTTATTTCCTCTTGCAATTTGCAAACAATGTGACTTACAAAAAAATGGTATTTGCAAAAAAAGATTTGCAAAAAATGCGATTTGCAAAAATTGTGACTTACAAAAATTGTGACTTACAAAAATTGCGACTTACAAAAAAATTCGATTTGCAAAAAAGTGGGATTTGCAAGGAAAAGTGATTTGCAAAAAATGCGATTTGCAAAAGATTGTTTACATATTAATAAATAATGGTAATTATTGTGAATTAACGATGATTTTTTGTAAATTATAGTCATAGTTTGAGAAATAATAGCTTTTATATTAGAGCACATTTAATTTTCAATTTACTTGAATTTAAGACAGGTTTAACCTTTTCTATTGAAATAGAATTTTCTCGTAAAACATAACATGAACATTTATGAAACTACTATTCTGAAAATGTGTCGTCATTATAGAAGCATCTTAATCTATTACAAAATTGTGAAACGCGTTTTGTAAAGCACGTATATACGTGACTTATGACTTGTGCCATGCGATTTGACTCAAAAACAAAATGTCACAATTTTTGAAAGTCACATTTTTTCCTTTTTTAGCCATATTTTTTGAACTTCATTAGAAAAACATAACCTTCAGTATCTTCAGTTCCACTCTAATTTTACATTCAGTTTTTGACATTTTTTGTCCATTTTTTGTCCAATTATTATAACTCCATAGTTATAATAATATAATATAATGTTTGAATTTATTTTTCGCTCATTTTTGTCGACAGATTTGGTTCAGTTTGGATTCATTTTCTATTTTCCGTTTCAATTTTTTTGACTTTTACGTTTCAATTTTTTTTTTACTTTTACGTTTCAACTTTTTTGACTTTTAAGTTTCAAGTTTTTTGACTTCTAAGTTTCAACTTTTTTGACTTTTAAGTTTCAACTTTTTTGAATTTTACGTTTCAACTTTTTCGACTTTTACATTTCAACTTTTTTAACTTTTACGTTTTAGCTTTTTAAACTTCGCTCTTTCAACTTTTAACTCTTACGTTTTAACTTTCTTTGCGTTTTTACTTTTCATTTCATTTCAAGCTCACTTTCAGTTTCACTTTCATCACACTCTTAATGTTTTTAATATTATTTAATTTCTTTTTATTCTGTCCTCAATTTGCACAACTTTTCGCATTTGTATCTTTCATCAGAACATTAGCGTCACAAATTAATTTAATTACCTCGTTATAAAAAATTAGACCATTTCTTGATTGAAGTTAAAAAGAAAGAAGAAAAAAACAATGGGTCTAAACTTTCTTTTGCACTTTTAGGTAAAAGAAAATCATTGTGCAAAAGTAGAGTCACGTCTCCACTGTGAATATGAGAGTTTGTTGTGTATCCATACAATATGTATATTGAAAGAAAGACATAATAAAATGCATCTTCCGGGCGTCGAGTTCCTACCCCGGAAAATGAAATCAAAGTGAAATTTTCGATGCGAAGTGAATATCAATTTTTTGGCTTGACATTCCAACGTCAGACAGTGACTAGCTCGATCATTCAATCTCACTTACACTCGATTCCGATCACGTCTTTGAACCAACACGATCATTCAATAAAATCAATAAAAGCACAAAAAAGATTTGTTCCTATGTCCAAAATCTAATTACTAATCAGAGTAGAAAGCAATCACGTGGAAAGATTTACAAACATTGTTTTTAATAGTTAGTATACTCATGCTGTTTTTTGAGTTAATTGTTCGTCGATTTGATTAAACAATTTTTTTTAAAGAAAATGATTGTTGTAAATTATTTACTTATTCTGTGCTTTGTAAGTACATTTTTTTTCTTTATTGTATTTTTGTAGTATTTCTACAGTATTTCTACATGTATATAGTATTTCCATATAGTATATCCAAATAGTATTTCCATATAGTATTTCCATATAGTATTTCTATATAGTATTTTTATATAGTACTTTTAAAAAACTTCTATATATATATAGTATTTCTATGTACTATTTTTAAACAACTTCTTTAGTATTTCTATATAGTATTTTTATATAGTACTTTTAAAGAACTTTTATAGTATTTCTATATAGTATTTTTAAGGAACTACTATAGTAATTCTATACAGTATTTTT
>WNHD01005694.1:0-10843 GCA_011057455.1 Ganaspis sp. Gsp50 | reverse complement strand
ATAATCGGAATTCTGATCTAATTTTAAGCAAATTGTATATTTTAAGAATTAGAACACATTTTTTATTAAGACATTGAATTTACATGATTTTACTAAAGCCTTGATATTCTAAACACTAAACTTATAAATAAAAATGTATACACTTGTCGGGATTCGAGCAGGGGACCCTCGACTCCGCAATCTGGCACTCTGACCACTTGGTATCAACAACTAACTTATTTTATAGAGTCCCTCTGTTACTTTTTAAAAATAAACTAACTTATACGTCAAAGTTCCTGTACAAGAACTTGTACAAGAACCTGTACAAGAACCTCAAGATAATTATGTTAAAGAACAAGAAACTGTACAGGATCTTGTACAGGTTCTTGTACAGGTTCTTGTTCCAATTTCTTATGCAGAACTTGTACAAGAATTTTCAGTAGGGAAGTTATGGGGAATGAATGGAGACTTATGGAGAAGAATTGGGGGTTATTAGATATGTAAAAACACGAAAGGGATGTACATGGAGGAACCAAAATAAAAAAAGAAATATTTATTTAACACTTAAAATGCTAATACTTTTATTACTTTGAAGTATTTTGAAGTCTTTAAAGTATTATGAAATAACATTTATTTAAATATTTTTAAGTAATTTTTAATGCTTTTAAATCTTTTGAAGTGTTTCGAAATATTTTGAAGTATTTTAAAGTATTTTAAAGTATTATAAATTATTTTAAATTAATTTAAAGTATTTTTAAATATTTTGAAGTATTTTGAATAATGTCTGGAGTATTTTAAAGTAGTTTTAAGTATTTTGGAAAATTTTGGAACACTTTGGGAAGTATTTGGAAGTAGTTTTAAATATTTTGAAATATCTTAGCGACATTTTCAGTTTCTTTAAATGTATTGAAGTACAGTGAAACTCCAAGCTAAACATTCAGGACCGTAGAAGTTTCATATAAGCGTGTTTCTTGTGTTAATATTCTATTTATTCTTAAAATTCACAAACTTTGAATAAAAATAAATATTGAAATATTTATAAATAAACAGAATATCTTTTTATTGCGTATCAAAATTAAATCAAATAAATTTCGAAATTTTAAATTAATTATATCTAATATAAATTTCTTTTTAATTGTAAATATTGTTTAATTTAAAATATTTTAGTTATATAGGACAATTACACAATACAAATTTATTTTATTAATATAGTTACTAAAATCAAATATATAAATAATATATATGTAAAAAATATTGCAATGAGAAAATAAAATGAAATAATAAAAGAATGTAATAATATAAAATGTAGAGCTTGATAAAATGTAATTTGTCAACTAATTTAGTATGTTTATATATATTATACAACAAATAAGAAATTTGTTGTAGAGCATATTCATTCCTTCTCGTACAGTGGAGCATTAGAGCACCCGTGAAGGTTTAATATTAGCATTATTTTGAAATAGTATGAAGTACTTTAAAATAGTTTTAAGTATTTAAAAATATTTTAATGTAATTTAATTAAAATTAATGTAATTTTAAGTAATGGTAAGCATTTGGAAATATCTTAAAGTAATTTTAAATATTTGTAAATATTTTGAAATACTTTCAAGTATTTTTTAATTATTATGAAGTATTATTGTTGAAATATTATAAAAAGACTTATTGAAAATTATAGGAAAAATACTTTCTTTTACGTGTTTTATGGAATTTTCTTTAAAAAAAAGGGGATTGGGAAAGAAATGGGACGAACTGTGATGCCTGAAATAAATATAAACTATTTTATTAAATTTATGCAGCCAAATAATGAAAAGTAAAATGTAAATTTATCTTTTTTAATTTTCTTAACTTTTTAATTAAATCTCCTAAATTTAAAAAATGTTATTTATGTATTTGATTTTCAACCTTACATAACATAAATTTTAATAAAAAGCATTAATGATATTAATAAGGTTTATCAAATGCTATTAATCAATATTGTCAAATAAAAATAATTAAATATTACTATTCGAAATTCCTATAAAGCTTATTGTTAGCAACAATAACTATGTTCAAAAATGAAAACTTATTAAAATTTAAATAAATAATTAATAACTCCAGTCACAATGACTAATTTGAACAGTGAAAAATGTTACCAGTTGCATGGAAATGATTATAATTAAAATATTCAAAATAATTATTTAAAGTAAATTATTACTTTAATCAGTAAAAATGACGGACTACTCCCTGACCGCTGGATATTCTGAAATCTATTACAAGTTCTTAAGAAATCTTGCCTATTAAGAATGGTTGAAGTACGTTCATTTGTGAATGTTCTCTTATTTTTGTGATTGCTCTGTCGCAAAATCACTTTAAAACAGAATTATCAGCATAAAAAATAGCTTTCAAATTAAATACAAATATTCGCAGAAGTACAAATTCAAATTTATACTTTTTTGTAAAACTAGAAATTTTAACTATACACCAACCTTATTGATCCCAATTAAATTTGGTAAGACCTGGTTCATATTAAATGCATTAAATGATTTTTATTTTCAATAATAGTGGGATTAATGTAGTTTACAAGGGGCCCAGATAATCTTGATTTTATAGATTGCATGATTCTGAAGTTGCAACGTTTATTTCGATTACAAAGAATTTTTTGTTTACTTAATCTTTGTCATGGTGTTTATTTAATAAATTCATTAAACTATGTCAAAAGACAATATGTGGAAGTTGTAAATAGGTATTAAAATATTTAAAAAGTAGTAAAAATCCGTTTTTCATTTTTTGTAAACGATAAAAAACATTGCGAACTTCAGTGTCATTAAATTGCAATAAGTTGTGAAAAGTAATAATGCGTTTCAATAATTAATTAATTATAGATTAAATCTTACTTCTTGGTAATGATAAAGACTACCAGAGATGGATACGGCAGGAAATACTCTTCGTAAACTGCTTTGCAATTGTCTACCGTAGGTTGTAATCACCTGTTGGATCACAAGCTCAGGAAGGATATCTCTTAAGGCTTGAAACACCATTGTCAAAACCTCCTCATCATCTGCCACATTCAGAAGAGCCCAAGCACAAGGGAGAACCTTCATTACAAAAAATTTTTAAATGATAGAAATTAATAGTTGTCTTTCAGGGTGTCTAATAAATTCAACTAAAACATCTTTTTAGTGTTCTTAAAAATTCTCACAAAACAAATATTTTACATATTTCACTAGATATTCCATGAAAATTATGGATATTTTCTGACTTCCTTGACTGTCGAACACCCTGGTTTTACAATAAGTGTAATTAAATTTTCATCTTAATTTATAGCAGGTATGAATCATGTTGTATGCTAGCAGAGATTCTAATGGAAAACGGTGATGGAAAAATGTGTAAATAAATAACATTCCTAACAGAATTATAATGCTTTTTATGAGTCTTAAAATTGTATACACTTTGAAATATTTATTATTACTTTACGTACGTAGTTGTTTGTCAAGCTCATTATTGACAGTAGTTGCTCGCATCCAACTCCAGATGGCTGAACCTTTTCAGAAATGTGTATAAGAAATTGTCCAGTTTCAAGTAGAGACCGCATAAATTCTGTGTCCACGACCAGTACAGCTTGCCCGTCTTGTACATTAACAAATTGAAGCGTTCCAAATTCATAATTTTTCAAATGATTCCAGTTCTCACTATTTATTATAGTCACATATTGAAACAATGATTGCACTGCCTGCGGATGATTTTTTTCTTCCCATGAATGCATACTGCTTTGTATTGTTTCGAAAGGAACCCCAATACTCGAATTTCCATGGCTAGAAAAATAAAACAATTATTAATTATTCAAAAGCAGTTACAATCATTTTTATTTTCGCAATAATTATAGTACAGTAAATATATATCTCTTCAGAAAATTAGTTATTGAAAACGACTGAAACCTGTACTGTTGCAAATCATCACGAATTAAAATAAGATTTTTATACTATGTTTTCCAAAAAGTAGATAATTAAAGTAGAAATAAAGGTAAAGACGATTAAAAATTAAAAAAAAACAATTAAGAACAATAGATAATATATTGTTTTAATAATGTCAAATGTGACCTGGACAGTAAAAAGGTATCTAACATCCAAAAAATAGGTAATTCTGATCACCAACTAATAGAAAATTATTTGCTTCGAATGTAATGTCCCTTTTAATCGAGCTTTTAATTATCCAGATTATATATTTGGTTCCGAATTTTATTTATTGTCATGAAATAAAATTATTCTTATGCTCGAAAAAGGTTTAATATTTAATTAATGTACTTTTTAAATTTTTTAATGCTCTATTCGTGGAAAAGAAAAAACATAACGTAACTTGTCAAAATAATTGAAAAAGCGAGCCAATACTTGAAAAACTAGATTTAGTAAAATAATTTTTTTAATAACTTTGATGAGTTCATTTTAAAAGTGAACAAGTGAAATACACAAATATATAAATTACTGAAAAAAGGCATGACATGAAAAGTCGAAACTAGAAATATATAACAATATGGAAATGAAATTTTTTTTGGTCAGAATTGAGTATGATATAACAAGATGCAAATTGTTGTATGAACGTGCAAAATTTTATTCAAAGAAATGCAAATAAAAAACAATAAAATTAAAAATGATTTGCAAAATATTGAATTCAATTTAGTAATCAAAAATACATTATTTGCTAATCATTGAAGCAGAAAGTAAATAGCTGCAACTTTTAAATTTAAATATTTCAATTATTATTGTTATTATTGCTTCCTCAAAAGAAGCATTGTACTCGTGAAGATTTTCGATTTTCCAAGAATAGTTTAAATCGACTTACTTTCATCTGAAAAGCTTAAATTCGAAGTTTGAAGTAAATGTCCAGATGTGTGTGTGTGTTAGTGTGTGTCACCCATTTTTGTCGCCAGGATATCTCGAGAACGCTTCGACCGATTTCAATAAAATTTGGTGTATTTTTTATACTCATGAATATCAAGATTTGTATGTAGGGATTTTCAGAAATTCTTATTCAAATTTTTTTACTCCATTTTTTCTTTAAAATATCTTGTTTTTTGCATAAAAGAATCATTGTCGATTATTATATATAATTATAATTATATAATTGCATATGAAGATGAAGAATAAATAACTTTCATAAGATAAATATTTTGCAAATCAATTCAATATCTTGAATTTAAGATATATAACACACCCTCAGACTTAAATTATTTATTTTTGTTTAAAATAAATAAAGTATTTACAAAATGACCAAAAAGACGCAAAGGTAAGATAATTGAATTAAACATAAAGAATTCAGAAAAGCAAAGAATTCACCTACTTACTTTTTATTATAAATAGAAAGTTTAATAAATATCTGGTACAAAAATTTTACTCCGCAATAGGTCCAGTAAAGTTCGAAACTTATCTGGTACTTGAAACTTGAAATTTAATGAAATTCGAGTCAAAGTAATAAATCGAAACGTAATTAGGTTTCGTTGACTTTTAATCTATCATTTTAAATTTATTAAAACCTATTTTAAAAAAAAGATAATATTGTGTCTGTTGACTTACAAAGTACTTATTCGATTGTAGATTTCTCGACTTTTGATAGGCTGCGATGTTCGAGCTCTGAATAATTCTCTTCTTAAGGATACTTCTGGTTCGAATCTTCTGTTTGGTCGGTGTGTATGAGGACGTGTTTCTTGAAATTCGCCATTACTATGCAGAACAGCACGGCCATTGCAGGACTCGGTTGCTTTGAATTTACAGACAAGATATCTGAAACAATTCAAAATAAAAACTCTTTTTGAATTGAACAATTTAGTATCGTTTTTAAGTAATATATACAATTTATTCCCTGAAAAGTCAGAAAAAAGAAAGTTAATATTTTTCTATTCGTTAAGTGTAATTTCTTTTTATATTTCTTGTGAATTTTACCTCTGAATATTTGCCAGTAAAATTAATTTTCAAAATCAGTTTGGTTAAGAAGAATTTAAAATAAGAATGTTTTTGTTCCTATTATTTCACCGAAATTTAATAAAAAGAAATAATTTTTTAAACGATTTGTTATTTCCAACATTTTTGCATTTAATAAATTCAGTACATTCAAACATTTACGACTATTTTTAATAAAAAAAATTAAACCTAATATTTTCGAAACGTTTAAAAAGAACGATTGTGAAAACTGAAGTTTACTCAATTATAACCATCCTTCTCACACAAATGGTGGGACCAAACTTTAAAGAACTATTCTTTTCACTTACAACCTAAAATCCGTGTTCAAGAAGGAACGACTATCACCAATAGAAGTTATAAATTATTATAAAATGAAAGTTCAGAGCCATTTTACATTAACGTTTTTTAATTATATATGTTTCCATTAATATCATAAATTAAGAAATATGTGACAAATCCTAGAAATTTTAATTATTTTTTATAAAAGTTTCATTAACTATGTAGAAACTGACAAACTAGGGTTAAAATTGTTATGAAATGCAACACCAAACTCGGTTAAATAACTACATTCGAGTTTGGCGCAGGACAGAATTTTCACAAGAGTAATTGTAATAGAAAAATATTTATTTGACAAAAATAGCAGCAAATAAATGGATTAAAAGTTTTAAAGACTAATAAATAATATTTACATGTATGTAAGAAATGCGCATTTTTAAACAAAGCGAAATACGCGAAAATACGTAAAAGTTTCGCCGATCTAGCGAGCCCAGTTGTTCACAATAACAAATAATTACTTACGTTCTGTCACCTGATTTCCTATTGCTGACATAAAAATGCCCGTTGTGAGAAAATCCAAAATTTCTGGTTTCCATTTCTCTGGCAATGCGATCAGGAAGTATAGAATTCTGCAACGCGATGAGTGGCGATGAAGAAGCAATGCGAAAAAAATGGCGTATTCACAGTGGACATTGGCGCCAAAAAGAAATGTATATGTATATATGTATTGCCCAAAGTATGTATACACATGAAATCGTAATTCCTAATCGTTAATCTTAGGCTGCGTCTACATGACGGTGTTTTAACCATAGAGATATTAAGGGCAGTCTAGAATAGGTGGTATCTGAACGTCGACGTCGACGCAACTTTTTTACTGTCCTCTTCTCACTCCTATAAGAAAAGCATTGGAGTGAGAAAGACAGTGAAAGCGTTGCGTCGACGTTCAGAAACCACCTATTCTGGATTCCTCTTTATACAGTTTTAACGCTTGCGTTTGCAGAGAACCATGAGAGTGAGAGAGAAGGTGTCTCACTCACTCCCATGTTTTTCACAAACGCACGCGTTAAAACGCTGTCATGTAGACGCTGCCTTAGCGATTCATTGTGTGTTGGGCTTATGCTAAATCCACATGTTTTATGCGTACCCATCTCTGACTCTGGTTGCCCATCTAGGCTTTTGTCCATCCATTGTCCGGTGTCCCTCATGATCAATGTCGTGATCAAGGATTGTGGAAAATTAGGGATAATTAGTACTTTTCATAATTTTATAATATCAAAATAATATGGCAAACCAACCAAATGCAAGAGTTTTCCAAACTCTAGTTTGGAATAATTTCCGATATTTAATTCACAGCAAGAGGGAAGAAACAACGTAAGTTTAAGTTTATGATTATAAGAGAAATGCGAATTAAAAAATTGTGATTGTATTAGTTCATTTATGTAATATAGCTTTATAAAATTCAATTTGCTGTTTATTGTAAATTTAAGCATTATAGATTTTTTCTAAATTTTTAGACTAAAATTTAAAATGTTTCATTTTTGGCAACGCGAGATCTACGTTAATGACATCATTTTACTTAAATCAATGAACTAAATTAAAATAAACCTCAAACGCATTAAATATTAAGAAATCGCATCCGAATTGATCATGCTCAATTTATACAATTTAATGCAATATACAGGCATATATTTGAGGTTAGGGAGCCTGCATAAGTTTGTACATTTTATTTAGCCTTTTATTTAACGCAGTGTCTAAATATTTGACCAGAAAATCTGTAATCTTGTTTTTCAACTTTTGAAAATTGTGCCCGTATTTTTAGAGTACCTTTTTTGTTGGATATTAATAAGTGCGACAAGAGCAATATTTTGGACATCAAACTTTTTTGACCTTGTGTTTAAAATGTATATTGTTTTTTTCTTTAGATATCAAAGTAAATTAAGAAATAAACAGAATAAAAATGATAATGAACAGTTATTTTCTCTGAATTTATTGCTTGTTTTTCTTGAACGGTTTAGAAAATGTGTCCATTTGAATATTTTTGTTTACATTTATCATTTTATAGAAATAATTATTGTTGTTTAAAAGTTGAATTTTCTAAAAGTGTTTAACAATAAATAAAAGTTTATATTTGATTATGTGAACGTGCTCCGAAATTAGTAACATTTCTCTTGGACTCAGACATCTATTAATTGAAATTAATTAATTATTTAAATTAGTTATTCATATTTTCGAATTTTTATTTAACTGAATTGGTATTGAAAAGAATTATCGTTTAGTCCAATTTTTATACAACAGACTGGAAATTTGAAATAAACCAATTAGAAATATTCTAAAAATTGTGATTGATTATTTTAAAAATGTCGAATAAAACTTTTCTTTCGGATATTTGTTCGCATTTCCAACTTTGGCTAAATGAAAATTCTGTCAACCATTCCTTTTTTTCTTTTAACAAAAAATATAAACAGCAAATTCTTGCAAACTACTTGGTCTATGTTAAACTTTCAGAAGGTGTATAAATGTTTTTGGGTTCGCTAAACATAATTTTGAAGTTAAAGTTTAAAGTTGTCAAAAACTGTCAATTTTTGTAAAATTGTAGAAAAATCATTTTCTCTAGTGGTTTGGGATATTGTTGTTGCTGTAGATTTTGATGAATATTTTTGAGGTCACTATTGTCAATTCTCACGAAAAACTGCCAACTTGACACTTGACAGCTGTCATCAAAACTGTCGTTTCTTAAATTTTTATAAGAATTCAATATTTTGAATGGTGTTAAATGTATAATTCAGGTTGCTGATCACGATTCTAGGAAAAATGTCAAGTTGTCAAATTCGCAGTCAATTTTCACAAAAATTTATAAAATTCAGTTAATGTAAAAATTCTTGACGCTTTAGGGTTAGAATGTTATTAAATTATTTTTGTTAGGTTACTGTTTATAATTCTCAAGTCAAACTGTAGAATGAACGATTAACGTCTTTCATCAAAATTGTCGTTTTTAAAATTTTATAAGAATCCATTAATTTCAATGGTTTTAAAATGTTATTTAGAGGTTGTTGATGACAATCCTAGGATAAAATGTCAAGTTTTCAAATTGGAAGTTGTCAAAAACTGTCAATTTTTACAAAGATGTATAAAACTCATTTGATTTAAATACATTTTGGGGTTGCAATGTTATGAAGGGATTCGATTTATTTTAATGAAAATTTTATATTGAATTTAATAGTATTGACAAGTTCCTTCATTGCTTTGTAGCCAAAATGTGATAAGGGTATGTAGGGATTGGCGAGTAGAGGGGTCGATTTTGCAAATTAATAAAAATCCCTTCCGAACCCGATCGTCCTGATTATCGTTTCTCAGGCGATAAACATTTAATCGACACAGTTTGTGTGTTTTCAATTTTAATTAAGTGTGCTATTGTTACAATTTATGGAAAATTTTAAATCGTTACAGTTATTTAATAATTTTTGAGGTCACTGTTTGTCATTTTTAGGAACTTTATTTATTCACAATAAAGTAAAGTTTCTCGTAAATGAAACTCAATCTAGTGACAACGAGACTTTATTTACTTTAAAATAATACATCAAGTTTTGATTACGCGTCTGATTTTTTCGCAATTGTCATACCTGATCGGAATAAATATAAATAAATGGAATTGTCAAATACCCCATTTGACAGTTCCCGATCATTTCATTGTCAGCCAATCTGAACCTCGAAAATAAATTTTCCCTGACAAACATGTCATTAACATGTCCCCTTACGTCTTAGGACGCTGACTCCGCAGGTTAGTTCTCCATCCATAGATTTTTAGCTCCATGCTGGCGCCTAAATGGACCCTGAAAAAAATAAGTTTGCCATTCTAGGGATAGCTAACTTTTATCTACTATAGCTAATAATTAGCTGATACAGCAAAACATGTTAGCAGCTTCAACTAATTCTTAGCTATCACAGCTAAAATAGTTTGCTATACATATAATAGCAAGCCCATTTAGCTGGAATAGCTAAGAATTAGATAAAACAGCTAACTTTTTTTTTCTCTACACACTATGCAAATTTTTTCCGTGTATGATAATTATTCTATCTATTTTAAAATTATTTCAGGTATTACGTATGTGAATTTTACCACAAAGGTCAATGTAAGGCTCGTCTTATAGGAAAAGATGGCAATTTCATTCTTAAAAAGAGTCACACTCATTTGCCAAACTTAAAAAGTATTAAAGAAAGGTCTTTTAAACAAGATTTGTGCCTTCGAGTGATAGAATCTGATAATAAATTTAGGAAAATTTATGACTTGACCCGACTTGTGTGAGTAGAGTAAAATTTAATTGTAATTTATACTTTTCGTCATTATGAATTTAAACTATATTTCTACAAATTTGTAATATATGTGACGCTCCACGAGAAAGGGGACCTTACGCGCATTTCAATATGGTCGCTTTTGCAGCAGTACAACATAGTAATAGCGACCTTAGGCAAAAACGCGTAAGGTCCCTTTTCTCGTGGAGCGTCACATATATCGAATCTTTGAAATTATAAAAAAATTATTTACACTGCACTGAGAAAATTGGAGGTTTCAGTTAATTATTTGGAGAGATTAATAGCTTATATTTGAGAGTTAGCTATTGGATAACACTCTATAATATTGTAATACACCATCACAGAAA
>WNHD01005693.1:0-13727 GCA_011057455.1 Ganaspis sp. Gsp50 | reverse complement strand
TCTCTCAGGCTCCATGCAGCACCTGTGTGGGTACCTTATACATATAACACTTGTAGTGAACCATCCAAACATTCCAAAAGCACTTTGTTATTTCTGTCTTCCTTTTTTCCGATAAAAATCAAGAAACCCCTATGATTTTACAACAAATAAGTAAATTTTTGTTCAACATTTTCATTGTTTTATTTTTTTTATTTTTAATAAAAATCGAGACTATATACAGATGAGAGAGTTTATATATGTACATGCATATACCAATAAAGTAGTTATTTATAAAAGCGAGACCAACACTAAATATCTTTGATTCTGTAAATTTTATTTACTATTAGCTTTGCAAGTCATATTTTCGCGTATTAGAAAACGACATTATTGGTTAAGAATGACATATATTAATAATAGATACCTTAATTATAATTAAGCTGTTGGTTTGAGCTCTTGTGGTATAATTTTTCGGAATTCTCGAATCTAAATTATCTCAATAATTTTTGTTCTGAAAAAATAAACCGTGTGGAGAGTGCTTTTTATTTACTATTGCCAAAAATTCGTATGTAATTCACTTTGGGAGTAATTTCGAATGAATTTTGAGAATTTAATCTCAAGAGGAAGAAGGGAAGGAAAGGACTTGAAAATCTTGTTTGCATCATATAACAGGTGCTTACAACCGGTGTATGTTGGGTGAAATTAAGAAGCCAGGCACGCATTAAAAATCCCTTATTCTTGACATAAAATGTATAGAAATTTAATTAATATACGATAAATAAGAATCTTATTGTAGTGCACAGACAAGGTTGTTTTAAAAAGATATGTGTGTGATATTAAAATTGTGTGTGATATTTTATTATATCACACACGCCTGATAGGGATTGATTCGGAATTGTGTTGAAAGGGTACACTCACTTTAGTGACTTAAAATTACAAGTGCTTTGTCCCCATGGGTAATGGAATAATGAAGAAAGCGAGAAAGAGAGAGGAGAGAGAGAGAGAGAGAGGAATCGGGCAAATTGTAAATGTGAAACAGGTGCATAGGAAAAGTGGATCCCTTGAAAAGAAAAAGGTTTGACCAGCACAGTCAATACTTCAAGTGGCTCCAACATCTTCCCCCGTGTTACCGATATCCCAAAACACCTTCAGGATCCATTGTTCACTGTAAAAGATACTCCTAACTTTTCCTGGAAAAGTAGGTACCTAGGATGCTAACGTAAAAATAAAGTTAGTCAAGGACGATTATTACTCATACACTCAAGAATTTGTTGAAAAATTCAACTCGGATATTACCTCGGCTTGTTAATCAATTTTCTATTGACGTATTTTATGAAAAATTAGAAACCATTATTGTTTTTGCTTCCTCATAGGGAAGCCTTGTTCATTTTTTATTGTTATATAGACTAATTATTGCGAAAAATTATCTGTATAAGATGAGATTATTATATTGGAATGCCTTTATGCATAAAATTTAAGATTTATAAATGCAAATCGAAAGCCTATTGGTATCATTTAAAAAAGAAGAATTGATACTCACATCTGATGTGAAATTGAGAGAAAAACTGATAGCAAAGGTGCAATTGAGAGATGAAATTTTGTACCTTTTTAAAATTATGTATTTTGTAATCTGTAATATGTACATTTTTTTATTTTTTCGCAACTTTATCAATATTTTTTCAAACAATGTACTCAATTGTGTTTCCCATCTTTCAAAGTATATGTATCAGTTTCAAAATTCAGCGAAAGAAATTTGGTGCTGCTCTTCAAGTTGACATGAAACTTGTATTGTTGAACTGAAAGAAAATTTACGAACACTTGTACAGTTTTACCATAAACTGATTTATGTGTTGCTCTATGAGACGAGGGTTTACTTGACGACTTTCCCTTCTTTCCCAAGAGACCCAAGGGGCTTTGAAACAATCGCGGAAAAGTCAAAGAATGTTCAACTTACAGAATTTCGCTTATTGATATTTTACCTGCTTTAAGCTCAAGACAAAAATTTTTCTCCATGCTTTGTTCACTTTTATGCGAGGAAGATTTGTTAGAATTATCGGAGGAATTTTCCAAACTTAATTTTTTCATCTAGAAAAATAAATTAATTTTCAACCGATGGCGAGAAAGGGACAAATTTATGAAACGGAAGTAAAACTTGTGTCATTGGAAATAAGGTAACATTTGAAAAAAGACAAGATACATTTCTTTATGCGTTTAACATTGCATAAAAAAGTGATTGACTTTAATTTTCCGCTGTTGAAGGAATTGAATAAGAGAAAGAGAAAAAGACAGGAAGAAAGAGAGCTCTTTTGATTTTGAAAATGAAGATAAAGAAAAAGGAAGAATGCATCAGCAGGTGGCGTTGCCTTTATTTGGGAATATACAAGACATTTTACAAGTAGTGGCGGCAGAATTGCTTTATGCACCTCTTGATGCTCAACCATTTCTATTTTCTTTACTTCTTGTCTTATTTGGGAAGAACCAACTCGCGAAACGTGTCTTAAAATTTTTAAACTAATTGCATTTTTATACTTTTAACTTTAAAACAATAACTGTCAACATATGATCAACTTCCGGCCAGTTTTGAAAATTTAAACTTTCTCATTCAAATAGTAATTGAATTTTAATAATCTCAATTATATTCGCATAATGCATTCTCAATGTTGCGTTTTAAATATTATATTAATAATAAATAAAAATTGATCACACTTTCAATTCAAAATTTAATAAATATACAGATTCTAAACCAATAGCAAATTTATTGAATATAAATCTTTTATGTTAGTCCAACGTGTAGAAAAATTTCGTGGCGCTAGCTAGCAGCGCCAGATACATGGGAATTTTACATACAATCTAGCGCTGCTAGCTAGCGCCACGAAATTTTTCTACACGGGATATAAATCTTTTTAATTGTAAATTAAATATAATGAAATTATTTAAGATATAAATTGAAGAAATAAATTTAGAACAAGAAATTCTGTTTCTGTTTCTATACCTTTAAAGAAGAAACCCATCCCAAAACGTGCTCTAGATTTATTTACCTATCCCTGAATTGGAAAAACCTGAAATCTGTAAAATAAACAGTTACATTCGAAAAATACATATGAAAACTATAAAGATATATGTTTCCAGCATTTTATGCGTCTGAAAACTCATTTTCCGATATTTCCTAAATTTTCTGTATTAATCTCGTTTTAATGTCACCTGAATTATCATCTAAATCTTTTGCCAACAAATCAGCAAAATCTTTGCTTGCATTTACACTGCGATTGTCAAGAAAATCTCAAAAACCTTAGTGATAATCCTTAAGTAGGTATATTTACTGTTACTATTTAAAACGCTCAACAACTAACTCCCTCACAGTTGGTGACAGCATTTCAATTGTTTTCAGTGCATAAAATAATAACATGTTTATTTTTTTTACTCTCTACATAAAAGACAACTAATGGATCTCAAACAGACATCAAAAGAACGTCCCTTATTCCACAAAAATGCATAAAAACACAATCAATTGTCTGATTTTTGACACAGAAACAAACATAAACTAGTGGGAAATTATTCTCATTTATGAACATTTTCTTCCTCACAGAGTTAATTATCTATTTACATTGGCCTCAAAAAACTTCGTATTTATATGCTTTTTGGATAAAACTGAGTTGATTTAGAAAATTTTTGGAGCAAATTCAACAAAAGTTTTCGGAACCTTGTCAAATTTGCAAAAACGTAAAACATGATTTTTTAAAAAAAATATGCTACTTGACATCTTGACAATTTTTTAAAATACGAATTGATCCAGACGAGTGTCCAAAACGTTATAAATTGGGGTGCTTTTTTCTGGGGAATCGAATGGAAAAAGAATAATTTAAAAAAAGTTTCCGGAACACTGTCAAATTTGCAAAAACGTGAAACATGATTTTTTCAAAAAGTATGCAAATTAAGTCCTTGACAATTTTTTAAATTTCTAATTGATCCAGACTAGTGTCCAAAACGTTATACTACTCAAATTGGGGTGCTTTTTTCTGGGGAATCGAATGCAAAAGTGAAATGTCATAATAAGTTTCCGGAACCCTGTCAAATTTGCAAAAATATGAAACATGATTTTCGCTTTAAAAAAAATAAGAAAATGAATTAACTCTTTTTTTAATTTCTAATTGATCCTGACGAGTGTCAAAGTTTTATTTTAATGTAGGACATTTTTTCCAAAAGAACATTCTTTAAAAAATAACAATTTTCAAAGTTACATAAAAAAGTTCAACTTCAAATATCAAAAATCAGACAAAATTGTCATTTACTCTTTTAATTCGTAGTGAAATATGTACTTTGTATAGGTCAATCGATTCGTCTCGATGCGAGGAATTAAATTTTTTTCTTGACTAGGTTAATTCTTAATTAGGATAAAAGTTTTATTAAAAAACCATATTTTTACAGGAAAAAAATGTTCTAAAAATTGTTTGATTTATTATTTCTAAAATTCCTTGTGTCTGTTTCTTGATTTTTAATAGTGTAATAACTGTGCCAAATTTCATGAAAATCGGTCAAAGCGTTCTCGAGATACAGAGTCCACAAAAAAGCGACCACACACACACACGTACATCTGGACATTGGCCTGAATCTTCGTATTTCTGCTTTTTGGATGAAATTGGGTTGATTTAGACTATTTTTGGAAAATCGAAATTCGGACCGAAAACAATCCTTTGCTATGAGGAAGTAAAAAGGCTCATTTCACTAAAATTTACAGTCTTTTTCTTCGGAACCTGAGGTAAATCTTAAAATTTAGATTGAAGTCAAGGATATCTATATAAAAAAGCAACAAATTGAAGGTTCATAAATAATTATTAACTCTTATAGAAGGCAAAGAAGGAAATCAATTAGGTAGAAAATGTATTTTTCTCTTTGTGAAATTAAGAGGAATATTTCAGTTTAAGAGATCTAAAAGTATAAATTTGGAAAAAAACTCGAATTCTGGATGAATGGAAATTAAAGAGAAGATGTTTGGAGCATTAAATATGATATAAGGTGATATATAAGGTAAAGGTGATTATTTCGAGAGCGGGGAGAATGCAAAGTAGAATAATTTCGAAGCAAGCAGGCTCAACAGGTGGGCTTCTGAGCTCTTCTGCTTGCTCGTATTTCATAAGGAGCACACATTTATTTATCGCGTTCTCAGAGCAACAAGAAAGGAGCTTCCTGAATTACGAGACTTCAGGAACGCAAAACTTATCTCGATGGTTGCTTTCACTTGAAATGGAGTCATAATTCAATTTGACCAATTTTCGCATTCTCAATTCCAGCTCACCACCGCATATTCGCACTGAAACAGTTTAACAATTACATTCAGCGTTTTGTAATCTCAAGTTTGAAATTCTCCATTTCAAAATTAATTTTTAGTAATTAAAATTATATGAAGAAGATATATGATGAAGAATGTGATATATAATATGAAGAAATATTAAGCTCTTTTCAAGACCTCATTTTCATCTGTACAGAGTCTAAAAGTGTGCTGGAATCTGCGTTCTTGAGAAGGATTCCGCACTGATTGAAATAATCAGAGCTAAATAGTTGTATAGTTGAAACGACTGAAAGTTGTTTCCCACGGTATGGCCGAAATTCCAAAGCCTCTGGGTATAGTTTCCTTCCGAATTCCGCGAGATAATCCAAAGTTGGCGATTATATGGCACGTATAGTCGCGTGACCACGAGAATGGTCAGTTGACTGACCATTGAAATGCACCGATGCATGGGAATAGAAGAGACTAATTCAGACAGATCCACAACCTGCCTCTGAATAATTTTAGCGAAATTATGCAGCCACGCGCTCCTATTTCTGCCAACAAAGTGATCTTTCTATAGATGCACCTGAAATTTCAAATATTTCCAAATGGCAGGTGAGAGATTTTCTTAAGCAAAACACAATAAGGACCAATAAACTTTCATTCTTTTCAAGAGTTTGCCATCTTTCCCACCTCTACTCAATTTCTCAAAATTTCTATAATCCATTAAGTTGGTTATTTTTGTTTCAACAGTTCTGAGGACTAATTTGAAGCGAAGAAAAAACGAAAAATAAAGAGAAAAGTGAAATATTGGAGCTAAATCAAGATGTTAAAATAAAATAACTGTTTAAGAGAATATAGAATAAAATTTTAAACGGAGAAAAAAAGTTAACTGTTTTAGCTAATTCTTAGCTATTCCAGCTAAATGGATTTGCGATTATATGGATAGAAAGGATTATTCTAATAAAATGACAAACTCACAACTAACAGTCTCCTAACGCAACTACAAACTCTATACTGTTACAAAACTTATTATTAGTCAATTTAAGTTCTTAATTTAATTTGTATAGAATTCGAGAATACTGAGTTATAATTTCAAAACAAATCTTTTTAAATTTAAATTAGAAATGACAAAATAGATTGAATTACACCACTGAATCTACTCTACCTATACAGAAAAATATTTTCTTTACAGTTATACCCGTGCCATAAAAACTCAGATGTTCTATCCGTCTTGAGAATCAAGCTTGAATCGTTTCACACCTGCTCCCTGCATTCAAGTATTTCTAAAACGGAAACGAACCAAGTTGTTGGATTTACGTAAAAGAAACACGTTAAGCGCATGTTCAACATATGTTTACTTCCCAGGAAAGAATCTAGATCGCGATTTAACACATCTTCATGCAGTAAGTTAATTGGAATCACGCGCTCCCAACTTTCAGATTCTTCCCTACACTTGCATTCTTATGTACATGACAAGCATTTGTCAGTTGAATATTGGAACATGTATTTTAAAATTGAGCTTTTAAATATACATATGTTTAAAAACCGATTGAGTAACCTAGTTGGTTAAGGAATACTAGGCTCAGTGAATATAAGTTAAGGCTACGTTTTTATAAAGTTCAGGCTACGCGGTTTTATAAAGTCCTTTTCCACTTAAATAAATATTAAATGTAAATTATTAAATGTAAATATTTAAAAGTGTTTTTTTTTCATTAAATAAACATTTAAAAGAAACTTGGTTAAGGCCCTCGGCTGGCTGGAGTTGACGATGTGAGGTTCGCGCCCCTTTGCTTGGGATTTTTTCCGGCACGTGAGATTTGTGGAAAAGGTTCGTAAATAAAAGGTCGAAAGATTATACAGATAAATGTAAGATGCAAATACACGTTTAAATAATACTCGTGCTGTGTAAATTTGTTCAATTTTGCAAAAAGTCAATTTAAAACAAACTTTTCACCTCGCGTTTCACTTATTTGGATGAAAGTCACAGTAGCTTGAGATTTTGATTCACGTCAATTAAAATAAAACTCAATTGAAACGTTTTATTGACATTTGGATATGTAGTTTAATTATCCGAAATGAATGAATGGATCAATCAATCAAGTTTATCAGCTCTATATGAAATTTATGGTTGTCAAATAAATTTAGTGGAAATAGAATTTTCTAAAATTATATGCAGCAAATAAAGAAAGTGATTTGTAAAAGAAGAAAACACGGAACAAGACATTGCACCTGCGCTTATTCGTGAGATTCGACTCAGTTTCCCGTCTCTCGTTAATCCTAACTTGACGTCGACGTGCAAACTTTAGAACATCAGCCCTAATAAAATATTAGCTTTCATGTGTCCCAACTCGCAATGGATAAAACCATTGAAATGCAATCATTCAATTTCACTCAAACAAATTCTTTCATTGATTTCTTTAATTTTGAACCAAATAAACATTTTTCTTAGTAAAATATGGAAATGATTTTGGTTTCTTTTTAAGTGTTACAGCTAATTTAAAACTAAACGCTATGGGAAAGTGTGATTCTTTTTCCTGTGTCACTTTACAGCTTTCTCAAGCTCAGAAAGGGCGGAGTAGTGTTAAATCGTCACTGGATTGAAGACTAGGAGAAAAAAGAGAAAGAAGAAAATCAGCATGTGTGGGTGGTCATTGGAAATCCTTGAGAGGGATATAATAAGTCCCTTATGGTAATTGCCATATGTCCAAGCACGTGTTACTTTGGATTTAGGAAACAAACAGTAAGAGCCTGACCCTAAAATTTTCTTTTAGTTTTACAATATATTTAATGTTTCTAGGGTCCAATTCAGTCAGAGACACGTTCTTAAATATTTATGTTGCCTTTTCCCAACATACTCAAAATTTTAATTCTTCTGAATTTTAATCAGTACGAATAAAAAATAATATAAAAAAAAAAAAAAATAATAATATAGTTATTCAATTTTTATTTCAAATTTATATATAGTTTAATTTTAAGAAATTCAGTAGACTCGAAGTCAATTTAAATGTCTATATTAACATAAATTTTAAAAGCTTCTAATTTCGTAGTAAATTTTCTTTTTAAAGGAGAATAAATAGTGGAAAACGATTGAGATGTCAGCGGCAGTAGGTGAGCGTTAATTAACGCTGGGTAAAGTCGATAAATCGATTATGGCTTTGTTTTATCAGCAAGTACGATATTGGGAACAACACGAGACGAATTCGGGTTGGGTTTTGCAATCACGTATGGCAGAGTGATGGTCGTCATTGTCAACAGAAAGCAATATGACATTCTCTTTGTTGATTCCCACGTAGAAAACAACAGCAACAACATTGCATCTGAAATATGTTATGAACCTGATGGGTATGTCCCAAATAGCATTTTACTCGCCACGGCTAATAATTTTGAAAGTTACTGCATCGAATTTTCAAACAATCTATAATATATTTCCTTTATTCAACCACCGTTTTTTTCAATTTATTAATTTTATATTGTTACTTCAGAAATTTATGGTGCCAGGTAGAGTGATGCATTCTACTTTTCATTAATTTATCGCTTTATGGATTTATGCTTTATGGAACTTTGCTACTTTATTCATTCACTGTGTGCAATTATCAGTGTCGAATCTTGATCTAAACTGTCTTGACAAAAGGTACTTTTTGCCATGGACATATGTACATACGTAAGCATATAGTGATAAAAGTATCTCTCTATACTTTGCATTCTTTACAATAAGCAAGGTATTGGGGGATAATTGACACAGAGAGTATTAGATACAGAGTGTTCTTCTAGTCTGCTCGGGAGAATTTTGCAGACTATAATTACGGCCGAGTTGAATAGACGGGTTGATGTAGCATGTAGCTGGAGGCTACAAAGCCTCACGTTACAGATTTAATCGGGAAACCCGATATTCCCACGACCGTATAGTTAGAAAATCGCAGAAAAGAAACACATTAAAAGGCATGCGGAAAGTAAAAACGATACAAATTTCCAATACAGGAGCTAAAAATAATACAATACATAAAAAAGTAAAAGAATACTAAACCTAAAAAGACAGTGGAAAAATTTCACGTTTTCTCCTTATAGAAATGTTTCCTTGCTGCTCCCTCCCTTTAATAGATGTACTGATAAAGCAATGATGCTATTAGCTCTCCCTCTGTGTCAGGAGGCACGTGCGTACAGAGATGCAACAAAATCAAGAGAGCAAAATCAAGCCGCACCGAATTATTACCAGTATGCTTCTTGTAATTAAAAACGATTGTTATTTGCAGTATAACGGATCCAGGGTTTTTCGGGGAGGCGAATTGTAAGAGAAAAAAAGTTAATATCATACAAATTTTAGATTCTTGGGGGTCAAACAAACCACAGTGCTATTGCTAGTTTTTGTGGTTAATATAAATATAGTAAGTGCAACTTCAGATTCTTTTTTGTGCGTGTAGACTGGAAAAGCAAAATGTTAAATTTCAAAATGGACCTGAAGTTTTACAGGCAAATGCCTGTAGAATTCCAATTTATCTTAGAATTTAACAGAAGATGCATTGAAAAGGAACATTTTGTTTTTTCTGTGTATGTTATTGACACTATTCTGAATTATCCACAAAGGATTCACTATAATAAAATGTTGACAGCACTATTGTGTGCAAATTATGCAATAGAAAGTTATATTAATAAAAAGCGAAAATTTCATTCTTAAAATAAAATACCACTCACTCTTTAGTCTCTGTTTGACAACTTTTTAAATTCGTCTGGAGTTGCAATTTTCAATTATCAAGGAACTTGGATCACGCGTCTCCTTTCCATTCTATTGTTTCCATTCTTCACCTTCATTCTTTGTCCAAGAAAACTTTTGCATTAAACTGAATATTAAAAGCTCCTCCTAGAAACAAAAAAATGGTTATCACCTTAAGAATTGAAGAGTTTGAAAGAAAAGGGAAAAGAAATAGAATTCAAGCTTGATTGTGTACAGTCAATCGAAGAAACCTGATTACCAAGAGCTAGTACATGAGAATAAGAGGTAAAATAAAAATAAAAAAACTCTGGATTGATTTCTCGAATGCGTCATTAATCACAAGTGTAAAGGAAGTTCCCGAACACGGTGGAGATGGTAATGTTTCCTTGGCGATAAACTCAACCAGATTCAGACTTTGCCAAAGAAATTTGGCTCTGCAATAACGTGTTGCGATTTGTCAGCGAACCAGAAACTAATACTACACCTGCGCCAAAGTGCCACGTTTGGCGAGTCGCCCGATTCATTTTTATTCTTCTTATCCACGACGTTCATTGAATTAAATTTGTCTATACTCAATAAGCAAACAATTTTTAACAAAAAATCTAAAATCTATATCCAAAAAATGACAAAATGTTCTTTTAATTAATAAAAAAGTCTAAGACATGAAATTCAAACCTTTTAATTCTTATTGATTAAAAATTTTGTATTACTTCCTTGTGCAAATCTGCGGAACTATTCATAGCTTAAGCTATGAATAAGTATAATAAGCTATGAGTTCAATTGAACTGTATATGTACACTAGAAATAATAAGTGTTACTTTAAGCCTAAATTGGCGTTAAAACAATAGGAAACAAATATAATCCAGTGAGAGGGCGCCACTGTCTTTGTACTTTAGCACTGGTTAAAAATAACTCGAAACGAATTTGAACCAATTTTTTTCTGTGTATACAAGCTATGAATAAGTATAATAAGCTATGAGTTCAATTGAACTGTATATGTATAATGTACAACTTCATAAGTCTTTAAAATTAAAAGGTATTACAATTTGAAAAAAATAAAATCTAGTATTTAAGGGCATGAGTTGAAAAATGACGTAGGTGGTCACGTGGCCTATAAGGAAATATTTCCACCGCTTTACTCTTAAAATAATAAAACCCAGCTGTAAGTGTAACATGTTATATAAAATATTATAAAATACATGATAATTATATTTCATGAATTTACACATGAATTTGCTTTCTATAATAGTTTATATATGTATTACATTTGTCGAAATGAAACTTTTATTTAACGTGTTAATTTGTAATAAGGAGAGCGAAATGAACAAGGGGTATTAATCTTTCAGGAAAGAGCAAAGAGCCATTAGGGCAGGGATAAGTAAGGGTGAAAAAGTTGTCTCTGTGTCAATTTATAAAGACCGAAGAATCAGGAAGAAACTTGCTTGAGGATGATGACTATGCCTCTGGGAATTTCTTTGGCACTTTTGTGGAACATCTGGCAAAACTTTGGCCTAATACCCATCTTCTATCCACATATGTTAAGCAGATACCATGCCGCCACAATAAATGTGGGGGTTCCCCAGGCCACTGTGGCCTTCCCCACATTATTGCACCAAATGCTATTCCTGCAATGATGCACACGTGTCGTGTTTAGTTTGGCCTGGGGGTCCCCTATCGTCTTTGGTTCAATTATACCTCACAGTTTAAGGTTTAATGACGGCTTTTACCTGAATTTTACACACCAGTACTTCTCTTTAACCTTTTACTACACGTACTTTAGATTATCGGATTACAAAGGGATTATTCTGGCAAACTGTCAAAACATCCAAATTTTCCTTTTCCTTATGTTGATTAGCTTACCTAAATATTCCTGGGGCGTCAGTCGGGAGAAAAATACAACAGTCGCATTTTTTTAAACTGTTAAATAAACACTTCAATTAAAAGCCTGTTTCTTCCATCATATATACGAGGAAGCTTTTCAGTTTAAAATAAATTACTGTTGGACAGAAATTAAAAATTAGTAGAAAATTATTAAATTATCAAATGCTTATAAGGAGCACCAATTAGGCTATTTTGATTAAAGAAATAATTTTCGGGCATCATTAATTGAGAAGAGAAGGAATCGCGCCATCTGCTGCTCACCATAAACCCCTTCTGCTGAATTAGAATTAGACCATGCAAGTGGTATTGCTGGATGAAAACACGATAGAAGCACTACACCCACTACTCAAACGATGAAGACAGCTGACGCAATCAAACTTATTATTCCCGCGAGTCCAACAAGAGAGATAGAGAGAGAGAGAAAATCCACTGATAAAGCTCCCTTTTCCTGTCCCCTCTAACCCTCTCAGCCATCATTCGCAGGGTTCATACATGTCGACCCTCCCCCATGATCGATGCTTCACAAGCATCAATCGTAGATTTAACTAATTCTTTGCAAATGTTTCTTGTAATTTAGCAAATTCCTTTAATTTAGCTAATAAAAAACTACATTATTTTCATTTGGATTCAAATATATAGAAAATCACATTATTAATCATTATAATAACGCTTTTGTATATAATTGTTGACTCAGCTGTTAATCCAATATATCATAATAATGAAAATTGTAGTTAAAAAATGTAAACGATTCGTTTACATCTTTTAAATACATTTTTGGCCTGATCAACACTCGAAATATCTTTTAAAATGAAAATTGTAGTTTAAAATAACACCAGTTTAGTGCAAATTATATAATTTTAAACTAATGGAAAATTATGTTCATTTTATAAACATTTTGGCTTTGTTAAATTGACATCTTTTTATACATTTTTGTACTATACATATTTAATCTTATTTATAATAATACGAATCAATTCAGGTTTTAGTATTGAACATTTTTCCCCAAGGAACTATCATTAAAAAATCGCAATTTTAAAAATTATATAAATAAATGAAATCCTAAATGTAAGAATAATAATTAAACTATGACCTACTTATTTCCATAAGGTATTAGTGAAATATATACATTATATAGGTCAATCAATTTGCTTTTTAATGTAGAAAAATGTTCCCAAAGGAGCTACCATTAAAGAAAGACCATTTTAAAAGTTATATTAATAAATTGAATTCTAAATGTCAACAATATAAAAAAATTGTCATTATTACTTTATCGATTCTTGATAAAATATATAGATACTTTATATAGATCAATCGATTCGTCTCGAAGCAAGGAATCGATTTTTTCATTCAGAAATTAAAATTTTGATTAAAGAACAAATTTCGTGGAGAAATGGATTCACTGATTCATCAGTGAATTATCACTGATTATCAGTGAATTATTACTGATTATCAGTGAATTATCACTGAGTATCATAGAGGAATTTCACTGTTTGTCAGTGAAATTTTACTGATTTCCAGTGAAATTCACTTCTGGATGGTAATGAGTGAAGAGAAGATTTCAACTGGGCTATAAACAACTTCTATAATATGCGGCGTGATTCTCTGTGAGGAGAGGTGGATGATGTTTTAGCGAGATCTTTGTCAGTGAAGAGGAAAATAGACAAGTAATAACGCGAGAGAGGCTTTCGTTGAGGGACAACACGAGGATGACTGCGTTTATAAATGTTGAGGGTGTGAGCAGACGAAGGCGAAGGCGCGACACGTGCAAGTCGCCGAGGGTCTCGATTATTCTTTTTCTGCCCTCCTATACACATCCAAGTTGTAATTTAGAAAACTTTTGTCTTTTGACAAGTACCTATATATACTATTTGTATTTTAAAATTATTCAGAAAA
>WNHD01005692.1:0-12448 GCA_011057455.1 Ganaspis sp. Gsp50 | reverse complement strand
ATTTGTGAATATTTTGGAGTAGTTTGAAGTAGTCTGAAGTATTTTAAAGTAGTTTTAAGTAATTTGAAATATTTTGAAGTTTTCTTCTGTGAAAAAAAATATTATAAAATTTGGATAAAACTCAATAAACATTGTAAAGTAAAGAAATTAAAAAAAAATTAATTTCCATAATATAAATGAAAATTCCATGAGATTTACATGATTCCATGAGGAATAATGAAATTCCATGAGAATTCCAGGTTTTCCATGTCTTCCAGAGTTGTAGAAACCTTGTAATAAATTTGAAAATAATTTATGATTTATGATTTCTATGACAGTATTTGTTGATTATTATTATTAAAGGTAATAATCATATTTTATACATAATAATGTCGATTTATTCGCTTTCTGAAGTAGAAAATTCTGCTCAAAGAAACCTTGATTAAAAAATGAAATCTTTTTAAGTTATTATATTAAAAAATGTAATTTTAAACGTCATAATTCACAAAATTTAAAAAGCTCAAGGTTTTGTTACAAAATTCAAGTATAATTCAAGGTTTTCAAGGTGAAAAAAAATTCAAGTATAATTCAAGGTTTTCAAGGTGAAAAAAAAATTCAAGTACTATTCAAGGAATTCAAGGTCTGTGGGCACCCTGGTCTGCTTTTAAAGACCTACGCCTGCTTTTAAAGACCTATGTCTACACCCGCATGTATTAAGACCCACAAAAAAAAGAAAATTCGAAAAACTAAAGGACAGGAATCGAAAATAAAGAGAATCGAAAATAAAAATCAAAAATAAATAAAGGACAGGAAAAATAAAAAGCGAAAATGAACTCGAGTGATTCTAACTATTCCGAATTTCAAGAGAACAAGATAGCGAGTTTGAGTTATTAAAATATCAACTGCTGTTTAAAAGATCAACTGCTGTTTAAAAGATCAACTGCCGTTTAAAAGATCAACTGTTGTTTAAAAGACCAACTGCTGTTTAAAAGACCAACTGCTGTTTAAAAGACCAACAGTTGTTCGAAACATCAAAAGCAGTTTTGCGTACAAATAATGATAAATTCTGCGCATAATTATAATTTTGCGGATACGGCTACGCAAACAAACGACGGTTGTTTAATTTGCCGGTTAATCTTCTTAGGATTGAAGTACCGGTTCTGGCGGCGTTTTCTGCAATCTGAAGTATATCCTACAGTTGATTTCAGAAAGCTGAGTCTTATCGTGGGAATTAGCCGATCATTAAGTCATATAATCGGGTATTTCAAGAGGGCATATATCTTGCTTCAAGTCGTACAACTTTCCATAAACACAGGGACGATATTGCGACGAGGAAGAGCTTGGACTTTTATGGTCTCTGATGCGTGGACACTCGAGCATAACACATAGACTGGCGAAAGTCACTGTTTAATTGGCTTGAACTAATAGCTGTGGTTTTTAGCCCGTTCTTTGATGTCTCTAGTAACTTGAGAATTTCAGGTCATACCTTGTACAGATGAATTGGTTCCGGTGATACAATTCCGCTGTCTGCCGGATCCGGAGTATCCCTCTGATTAGGTGACTCTTCCAGTTCGAGAACCCGGAATTCCAAGAGCTCATTTTGTTCCCGCAGCTCCGATATTTCTGTAATTAAATTCGATTCTCTTTCCTCTGCGTCGCGCAATTTGTCGCTCAGGGCTCTTCTGCTGTTTTGACTGCCTCTCGTCTGTAAAAAAATTCCTTGTCATTAAAACATCTTTTGTTTGTTTCATTCATCTTTAGTTTGTTTATTTAGTTTCTTTCATTTGAAACAAACTAAAAACAACAAAAATTAACAAAAATTAATAATTTGAAGATAATAATTTGTATTCTTTTTAGAATGTCTTAATTGAAAATTAAATTTTAGATTAGATGGATTCAGGAAATTCAAAGAGAGTTAAAAAAGAGAGTTAAAAAGGGACAAGAACCTCTTGTAAAAGTGCCTTTTCCAATTCGCGAACTTGACTCTTGGCGTGAGTCAATTCTCGTTGTTCTTCTAGCAATTTGGTTTGAAGTTCTTCGACCTCGAAGAGGAGAGATTCGTAGGCTTCCCTTGTGACTCCATTTGCTTGCCATTGGGCACATCCTCCAGGTTGGGGTGACAATGAAGACGGGGCACTAGAAAGAGCACTGTCACCTTCGTTTTCCTCTTCGTCGTCCACTTCCGCCACAGGCTCCAATTCCAACCATTGTTTATAAAATTCCTCTTTTCTCTTCTTGTTCGACAACTGGTCCAACTTGCGCTCCTTTTCCTAAAACAGTTCACATTTTTTACTTCCCAAAAAAAGTGATTCTCCCCAGACAGGGCAACATTTTTAATAATATAAAATTAATATTATCTATTCAAATTTTCCCAGAATTTTTGAAGTAAAACTTATTTCAGTCCATCGTACATATTACAGTATGTACATTTTTAATAAAATAAAATTTCTGATGCAATAAAAAACTTTTCGTTTATTTTTAATTCTTCATTGATCAATAAACCTTGAGTGCCGGATTTAAATGCCTTCTAGTGTTGAAAAAATAAAATTTCGAAAGTTTAAAATGAAAAATTCTAAACCAGTCGGTTATCAGAGTGACAGGTAAAATCAGCAATTAAACTAAATGTGCCTACTTAAAAAGACACATTTTTCTCGGCGAGATTTAAAATTCAAATCTTAATAGTAATGACACAAAAACAGTTTCTGTAAGTACAAAAATTTTGTTAATTTGATTTTCGAAACCAAAATGAAGTATTTTAGAATCAAAGTGAAATGTTTAAAAATACAATTTTTGAAAATCGAAACTAAATGTTTGAAAATAAGATGTCTGTAAATCGAAACGGAGTGTTTGAAAATACGATGTCCGAAAATCGAAACGAAGTGTTTAAAAATAAGATATCCAAAAATCGAAACAAAGTGCTTGAAACTAAGATGTTTACAAATCGGGAAAAAAATGTAAACGGTGAAAAGCCTTAATGAAGACAAACAAAATACTTTCTAAATGAAGTGCAATATTGGAATTGGAATTTCCGAGCGTGGTGGGCTCATTTCCATACAAACGAGCCAGTGTAACGGAAAAGTATCATTTCCTTGGTGAAGCGATTATTTTTTCCAAGCACTAGAATAAACTGAGGAGTTAAGAGCCTCCGAGGCTAAAAAGAGGAAAAATATTGTGAATGCCACCCGTGCGCGAATGACTTAACTTGTTGAGAAGCTCAATTAAAATGCAAAACTCGGAGGGGACACACGCGCGCCGGGTTTTTAAATCATAGTGCCAACATTAACAAACTACACAACACCTATTGGCTTTGCGGTGTTAGCATGATTACGAGCGACGACGATGACGATAATGATGATGGTGAAATTACCTTGACTGCCTGTCTGAGTACCTCTATGGCCTCCTGCTGTTCGGCCGCAAGTTCCCGAAGACGTTCCACCTCAGCCACAGCTTCACACTCTCTTTTGCATAAATCCACCTGCAAAAAATTCAAACCACTTAGCGACACGTCCACGAAAAGAAAATCCTTAATTTATTCCTGTCTGGCTTCACTTTTCTTACTACACGCGTTTTAGGGCTCGTCTCGTGTGAAGCTCCAAAAAATAATTTAAAATTTTCAAAAAATTTAAAAAACTAAACTTTATTTTTCAGAAATCAAAACATGTATAATTTAATCAAAAGAAGAATGTTTAAATCCATTTTTTTAAAATTAGAATTAATAGGAAAAAATACAAGTTAAAATAAACACAAATTGAAACAAATACAAATTAAAACACATACAGTCAACTCTATGAATAGTGCCACTAAGACTCTACAAATAGTGCCGCTATTCTGTTGTTCTCACTCGAGTGTCCTTTGTTACCTTTGTGCGAATCTGCGGCACTATTCGTAGAGTTGACTGTACGAATTAAAGCAAATACAAGTAAAAAAAATACAGTCAACTCTATGAATAGTGCCACTAAAACTCTATGAATAGTGCCGCTTTTCTGTTTTTCTCACTCGAGTGTTCTTTGTTTCCTTTGTGCAAATCTGCGACACTAATCGTAGAGTTGACTGTACGAATTAAGACAAATACAAGTAAAAGAAAATACATTCAACTCTATGAATAGTACCACTAAAACTCTATGAATAGTGCCGCTTTTCCGTTGTTCTCACTCGAGTGTTTTTTGTTTCCTTTGTGCAAATCTGCGGCACTAATCGTAGAGTTGACTGTACGAATTAAAACAAATACAAGTAAAAAGAAATACATTCAACTCTATGAATAGTGCCACTAAAACTCTATGAATAGTGTCACTAAAACTCTACGAATAGTGTCACTAAAACTCTACGAATAGTGCCGCTTTTCTTTCATTCTCACTCGAACGTCCTTTGTTTTCTTTATGCAAATTTGTGTAAATCTGCGGCCCTATTCATAGAGTTGACTGTACAAGCTAAAAAATAAAAATTAATAAAAATAGAATAAATAAAAAAGGGCCTCCTTAAGAACAAGAAAATAATTTTTAACAGGAAAGTAGACCATTCTTTTCTTCTTTTTGAGGCTGATAATATTCTTTTCGCTGTGCCCTAAAAATCAGACTTTTTAGGCACAAATGTGTAAAAAGTACTTTTATTGCACTAGGGCGTGTAAAAAGTCGAATTTTTCGTACACAATGGTACGGAATTTAGTTTTTCATTATTCCGAAAGAAATTGATAATCTTGCGATTCATTTTTCGAATTCAAAAATTATTTCCGTGTGAAAATCATTATCAATTTAAAAATGTTCTTTTTAACTTTATTAGCGATTTTAAATTATTTATAGTTTTATTCTGCGTATTTATTTTCGATTTTCAAAACCATTTTTGCTATTTTCGGACTTATTTAACCTTGAAACTTAAATTTATAATCTTGAGACTCAAGTTCTAGTTTCATTGGAGCAACTCAAGAACTCTTTTACTGACATTGCTAAAATTTGATACGCTTATATGCATCACAGATAATAAGATATAAATGACAATATAATAATGGTTTTCTTCAGTTTTATTTCCGTTTTTTGGTTTTTCATATATTTTTCACAATTTTTGAATTCGTTTTTTCAACTTTTTCATTAATAGCATAAATATTTTTGCATTTTTTAAATCATCATTATTAAGAGATTTGTAATTATAACAATAAATTTAATTTAGAAACTAGAAAATCTGATACCATTATGGCCAATGGAAAAAGTAGAGATATATTTTTTTTAAATAATTTTTATTTTACTTTATATTATCTTTTTACATTATTAGTCGATATTATTATTTTGCATTATAATTAAATGTGTAATAATAACATAAAATAAAATAATAATAATAAATATCATTTTTCATTATAATTTGATACTATCATATTACATTATAACATGATATTATCAATTTACATTATAATTCGATAGTAAATAAATATATATTAAATCAATAAAAAAATAATTCTCTATCATTATACATTATTATTTTATATCATTCAACATTATATATATTTTTATTTCACATTACCTTACACTATAATTCTTTATTATTATTATTATTATTATTATTTTTACAAAACAAGTTTTATTTATTATTATTATTATTATTATTATTATTATTATTGCTATTATTATTGTTATTATTACTATTATAATAATTATTATTATTTTACATTATTACAATATCAACAATTAAAATATTGTACATTTACAACAATTGTAAATATTACAATTTCTCTATATTTGGCTTATATTTCTTTAGTCATATTTATTTGCATTTTTCCACTAATTTCACTTTTTTGTACATTATAAGTATAATTACAGTGAAAATAAGTTGTACAATTATTTATATTTGTTGACTGTAATTTGTGGACTCGTTGCCTATTTATCATTTGCAATAGATGAATTTATTAGTTGGGATTGACAATCATTAATTTAGATTTAGTTTTATTTTCTCACTCACAGCATGGTCCCCGTTAGGAATTTTCTCTTCGATGCGTGGAGCCAATCGAATCTGATGATTTCTCTCGCTCTCCCTTAATTTTCGCATCTGCAACAAGAAATGTACATCAGCAATTAGTTCATGATCGATCACTATTATCTTTAATCATGTGATACATGTTCTATTAAACGCTACATTATCCAGCGAAATCATCGATAGTTTCACATTCTAATCACTCGAAAATGATTGATGCTTTATGGAGAAATTCTCTCCATTACTCGAAGAAAGTTAAATGCCTTTTAATACAAACAAAGAATTTATCAAGCCTTATCAAAAAAGTACGTTTAACATTTTTCGTTAAATGATTAATCGATCTAGTGTGTAACATTAATATCTCTTTTGATCACAATAAAATTTAATACAAAATTCAATCAAAAATCTAGTCAATCTTAGTATACGATTAAATAAGTCTAATATTTTTTCTATTTTTTGGTTCCTCCATGCCTTTTCGGGTTTTTACATATCTAATACCCTTCCCAATAAATAAGTCTAATAATTTATTTTCATTTTCAGGAAAAAAGAGCCTCAAGCTTCTAAAAACTTCTAAAAAAAACTAAACTGAAAACTTCAAAACTAATAAATAAATAGATCAAGAATAATAAACAATTAATTAAAGAAATAAACTTTCTTTGTCGAAATGCTGAATAAAAACGTTGATTATTTTTTTTCGTTTGATGAACAAAAACTGTGGGTATAATTTCGTGAATAATAATTATTGTATAAATTATTCTAAATGATACGTTTATAATAAAAAAATGTAATTACAGTGTTTTTATTAAAGAATAGATTGATAATATAAAAATACCGTCATTATTTATTGGAACCGTGAAATTGATTTTGACGGTCATTGTCAGAGGAATAAAAACTATATTTAAAGGCTTGGCGATCACGGTCGATGACATTCGTTCAGGGAAAGTAGTTACGAAACGATTCATTAATTTAGCACAAGTTTCCTATATAATTTCTGAATATGTCATAAGGCCACACACAATTGCCCCGGCAAAATTCTCGGAATAAAAAGAGCAAAAAAAAGTTAATGTGTTACTAATGAAAGGACAGTGGTTTTGACCTTAGGTCCGATTAGTGAAAGTGATTGACTTTCTCTACCTGAAAGATGAGCTGAGACAATTTTCAAAAATTAAATTGTCTCCTTTTTTTCAACAATAAAATTATCTTTTTTTTCAACAATAAAATTATCTTTTTTTTCAACAATAAAATTATCTTTTTTTTCAACAATAAAATTATCTTCTTCTTTTCAACAATAAAATTATAATTTATTATTCAGCAATAAAATTATTTTCTATTTTTCAACAATAGAATTATCTTTTATTTTTCAGCAATAAAATTATCTTCTATTTTTCAACAATAGAATTATCTTCTATTTTTCAACAATAAAATTATCTTCTACTTTTAAATAATAAGATTATCTTCTATTTCTCACAATTGTCAATTTTTCAAAGTGGAAGCCAACTTCTATTTTTTTAAATATTTTAAGGTCAAAGCTCGAACTTTCTTTGCGGAAATTTTAGTGCTTTTTTATCTTTTGGACCTTTTTGCAACGAGGAATGAATAAATGGCGATTCTTTCATTTCCGGTTGACATTAATTGCAAGTTGCTAAATTCTTAACTAATCACTCAATCTGTTCCTTTCTAACTGTTGGGTTCAATTAATTCTTTGACATTTATTGCAGTTGCAGGCTAAGAAAGTCAAGACTTCGTGAACGTTTGTAGGATATTTTATTGTTATGACTTGGTCATGATTACTGCTATTGTTCTACAAAATTATTCGCGGTTTGACTTGTTAAAAACCAACTAAAATCAAGTGTTTCAAATTTTGTTACGTTTACGGTGCAGTACAAGTTGATTTGAACTTTTGAATATTCCTTGTTCAATTTTAATCCAAGTTAATACAAAACTGTATAAATCATTCTGAATGCTTTTTTCATTCTTTAATTTATGCTTTAATTAGTTAATAATGAATGTTTTAGTTAAATTAATAAAAAATTGTATAAATCGTTTTACATTTTCCAGAACGTTTTTTTTAAGTTTATTTATTATTAATATTATATATTTTTTAATGAAGTTAAAGAAAACGAATACAAATTATTCTTTAATTTATTTACCAAATATTTTAAAATTACTGATCCATCCAAAATGCCAAGAAGAATTTAATGAACCTATTGTTTTCTCGTATACATTGTAAAAATGTGTAATACAAAATATACAAACGTGTAATACAAAATATACAAACGTGTAATACAAACGTGTAATGAAAAAAGTTTCATAACTTTTTCTGCCTGATCGTGGCTTAATTAAAATTGTAATTTGCACATTTTTATGAAAATTGCCAATATCTTTTTAAACTGTACTTTACGCTCTCTAAGTAAAATGAAAGAGCAACTAGGCATGAATAGTTCATTAACTGAAGAAGATTAATTACTGAATTGCATCCCAGCAGAAAATGCACGTAGTCTCAATGAATGAGGCACCTTTATGGAGATTCATAAACGTAATTTGAAAATGTCTTGGAAACGAAAAGGAAGGTTGACGCGAATAATGCAGATAGTTTATTTCAACGTGCAATATTGTTGAAACCTAAAGGTCAAGGTACAAGAGTACAGTGCAATCTGCAATAAGAGAGAGGATTCCTACACACGTTATCTTGCAGTAAAACTCGTTTCGGTGCACGATAGGATGATGATTTAGTGTTCTTGAAAACGAAGGGAAGCCATTGTTTGGACTAGTAAAAAAGGCCCCGATGGTCAGCAGTAAAAGCCTTAGTAAAAGTACAAGGAGCGAGCTTCCATTTCGTCCTGACAGTTATCCAACGTCATAAATACTAATATGTCTAACGCTCCAAATATTATTGCCACTATGCAATCTTCACGAAATTCGCATTATGATGTAGCAGGACTAAAAAATTGTATTCCTTGTATTGTATAACTTTTATTTTTCTCTTGTTGAAAATGACACTTCCATTGACATGACAAACACTTCCATTTTTGAGTATCATTTACTTTCATCACTTTAATCAATTTTTTCTTCGCAATTTGAATCAAAAAATTTTGTCTTTCATTTTGTTTAAAACGACTTGAATTCTGAATAAAATAAGCCTAGGTTGAAGTATTTTCGATCATTTCTAGAGCAGTTATTGAAGAAAACGTGAAAATGTCAATGTTTTATTAAAATGACAATAACTCATGAAATAATAAAAATTTTTTTAAGATCTAAAACTCATTTGAAAGCTAATTTTCCATAGAAATAAAGAAATTTACCAGCAGTTTGTTCACTACTGTTTTTTTACACTTTGAATATGTTGAAGTGAGAACTAACTTCAAATATACAAATCAAATTCATCAGTCTGCACTAGTTTGTTAATAACTCCCATAAAAATTATCGAAAAAGCTTCATCCTAGGCTTTTTGTATTCGTAATTAAAATGCTCTTAATTCCTTTACTAGAGAAAATTTTTTGAAAATCTTTAATGAGGATTTCGTGCTCAATCTCAGTTCCTTAAATCTCCGTGTCTGCAAAACACCTGTAGCTCTTGGAATCAGGAGTGGTATCTCAGATTCGAATTAGTGATTTACATTTGGGATGATAAGCAAACAACAATAAATACCACAAATATCAAGGAGTGTTCGGTAAACATTGTGAACAAGCCCTCATTTTTGAGTTATGAGTCAGTTTATGCTAATTTTTCATAGGTGAGGTTTCACTTTCACGTTTTGGTACTCATTGTATTTTTTAACAACGCTTTTATGATGATTTTTGCTATTCTTTAAAAGTAATATTTTATTTAAATTTTTCTATTTACAATTTTCTATTCAAAATTTTCTATTTTCTATTTCACAGTATTTACAAGTAAGTATCTATTTTTAGTTTTTATCTATTTGTATTTTTAGTATTTATCTATTTGTATTTTTAGTATTTATCTATTTGTATTTTTTTATCTATTTGTATTTTTAGTATTTATCTATTTGTATTTTTAGTATTTATCTATTTGTATTTTTAGTATTTATCTATTTGTATTTTTAGTATTTGTCCTGTAGATGAATAACGTAAACTCCAGGGACTGAAAAGTAGAACTATAATCTGATAAATTGTTGCGTAAAATTGTTTATATATGACAAAACTACGAATCAGAACGCATTCTTGACTATTCTTAGTTTAAGCTGCGGTATAAATCAAGATCTGATGCAAGTGCTGGTACGTCAGTCGAATAACAGTCATAAGCACTTACGCATTCTATTATGCCATTTCCTGAGAGTAGACAAGAAGTCATTATACATACTCCGAAGAGAGAAAGCTCTATTAATTGCACTTGTCTGCAATTTCTGAAATTTTAATCTCATTTTCAAATTACTGGGAATTTGGTTTCCAAAACCGTCAATTATTACTAAAATATAAATTTTTTAATCAACCCGATAGGGTTCCTACAGGAACTCTAAAATGTAGAAAAGCAATTATACAATAAGAGTGATTGTCTCGATTGTATAAAAAATTAGCTTTCAAATAAAGCCAAGAACGTAAAAAAATCTATATTTATTCCTAATTGTAAGTTATTCAATTTTTGAGAAAGCATTATCATTTGCACTATTATTGCAATAATCAAAAATTATAAAAGAAGTTCATCCTAGGCTTATTTTATTCAAAATAGTTTTCAGTTTCAAATAGTTTTATTCAAATAGTTTTGAACAAAAGAGCAAAATCCTTACTCTTTATTTTCTGATGTTTAAAAATTGTTTCTTTTTTGTTTAAAATTTTCTTAATTTTTTCTCAATTTTTTCTGAATCGACGAGATTCTTTTTTAATTTTTACCTTTGAATGTTAATTTTCGAATTAACGAATAATGTTTCGATTTGCCTGATTTTTGCGTTTTCATAGACCTATTGTACTTTAATAAAATAATTTCATGCTTTCAGTGAGTTGAAATAAATAATATAGAATCCTTCTCGGTTAATGGCGCCTATTTGAAACTACTGGTTATCTTAACCGCAGCAGATCATAAATCGGAATTTTATGCTCTCTTTTATGCACTTTTTTACGTAGCGTATTTTTGCAGCTGTTATTTTAAACTACCACCTTCTCCAAGTTTCAATTACTAAATATAATTAATATGATTCCTATTAATTGCGACAGCAATTTTTGTTAATCGTCAGTAACGTTTATATAAACGTTAAAATTTAACTTGAAAGTTGTAATATTACAACTTATTACAACTTTCAAGTTAAATTTTAATTTGAAAGTATACAAAATAATTACAAAAAGTAGAAAATAGGGACAGTCTGAATTTAAAGCATCATTTTCTCCTTTTTTTGTGCAAAAACTTTCATGAAAAATATTTCTAATTATTCGAGGATTTTCTAGACATTAAACGCAGCATGTAATTGCAATTATGTGTCTTGGTCTTACAGCTAATTACCGGTGGACAGCTGATAGCAATTGAATGGGAACTTTTAAGGAAAGGATCAGGAACGCATTTACATTAGAAGAATCAGTGAACCCTGTTGAATAAAGAATACGGTAGAGTCTCTGTCCTGTTTATAGGAAGGAGTTAAGGACATGGAGCTTGATTCGCGGACAGGCTCGTTAAACCATTGAACTCATCCTGAGAGGAGTAACGGTGTTTTCCGATCAGCATTATAATTAAAATGAATTGCTTATTGTCCACGAGAAGGAGGATCCTACGAGCACGTTCTTCGACAAGCAGTTGTCCAGTGACACAGTTTCCTTCTTCGTGCGAAAGACCCCTCCGGCCAATATGACTTGCTCGACTGCTTTATACCGGCTATATGTTGTTCATGTATCTTTTCGCACACATAATTTTGCCTCTACACGTCTGCCAAATCGTCTGCACGAGTCTCAATTCCAGCAACTCATGCCAACCAGTAATGATCTTTCGAGAAAAAATATGACCTAGATGAAAATTTATGGTAATGGGACTTTAATTATTTTATTGATTGCAACTAATATTGAAAAAATTGCTATGGTTTTCTATTTTGTTGCAGAAAACGATCAAAATAGAAGGAAACTTGTGTTAGGGTTTCGTGTTTAGATGATTAAGTAGATTTAAGAGAAATATTGTCAGTAAAAGGGATGTGGAGGAAAATTGTGGAGTACTTTGGAATCTTAAAATATTCTGGAATATTGTTAAATATTTCAGAATATTCTAGAATCCTTTGGAATTTTTTAGAATATTCTGGAATATTTTCAAATCTTTTAGAATATTCTAGAATTTTTGAAAATCTTTTAAAATATTCTTGAATATTTGCAAATCTTTCAGAACATTTTAAAATTCTTTGGAATATTTTAAAATATGTTTGAATATTTTCAAATCTTCTAGAATATTCCAGAATTCTTGGAAATCTTTTAGAATATTCTTGAATATTTTTAAATCTTTCAGAACATTCTAGAATCCTTTGGAATTTTTTAGAATATTCTGGAATATTTTCAAATCTTTTAGAATATTCTAGAATTTTTGAAAA
>WNHD01005690.1:0-14071 GCA_011057455.1 Ganaspis sp. Gsp50 | reverse complement strand
CTAATTGATTCTTTCATTAACTTTCTAAATGTGTTAAATCAACACAAAGTAAATGTTGAGATCGAATATTGATTGTCAACTGTCTTATATTGATTTTCAACTGTTCTTTTCTGGTTCCATTTAACATTTTTTTTGTGTTAAAATTTAACACGAACATCTTGTGTAGTCATTTAACACAAGTCCTTTGTGTTAAATTAACACAAATATTTGAGTAAACCGTTTGGGACATGTGATTTGTGTTAAATTTAACACAAAATTTTTAACTGTGGTGTTATGATCAAATGTAGCTACATTTTATTTTGCAAAAGATCCTTTGTAAAACAAAGGATTTGCAAGATCTTTTAAAACAAGATCTATTTTGCCTCGTATTTTGCTTCTTATTTTGCCTCGTATTTTGCTTCTTATTTTGTCTCTTATTTTGCCTCTTATTTTGTACAAGATATATTTTGAACAATAGATATTTTTCAAGATATTTTTACTTTTTGAAAAAAAGAGTTTAAGAGATTTTTAAGAAAAGATAGAAGAGAAGAAGATAGAAGTTTAAGAGATCTCGACGTGTAATTTGATGGTTTTTTGTACGAGGAAGTACTTTTATCACAAAAATCATTAACGTGAGGAAATAAATCTCTCTCTTAATGTTAAAAGTTAATGTTCTTAAAAGTTAATGTTCTCAAACGTTTAATGTTCAAAACCACCATAAGTTTGACTAACCTTAATAATTCCATTGAGTGGATTTGCAGGCCCGCAAGAACCAAGGTTCGATTTTACCGATCCAATCAGAAGAGGCGATTTTCGTCCTTGATTGTAAATTTCATCAATAGCTTTTACCTCCTCAGCATCTACATCTTTGATTCCTGAGCCGTCGGCCTCAACAAATGAAACATCTTTTCCGGAAAGACCACTCTCTTTTAATACCATTTTCATAGTATTCGCTTGGAACTCACGAGTTGGGTAATAGAAGGAGAATTTATCCCTCATAATCCCATAATCTGAGTAGACATTTTTTATTTCCGCATAAATGCGTTTTGCGTCGCGTGCCTTTTGAAGGAAAAACACTACAATGCCTTCACTCCTGGCATAACCACTAGCTTCATTGTCGAATGACTTTGTAATACCGTCGGGCGATAAAAGTCCTGAAATTCAATTTTTGTATTTTCGTTAGAGAAGTATATTCGAACACAGGAACACTGCAAAAAATGGTGTCTTAAAAGTGGGACAAAAGTGTCTTGTCTGGGCAAAAATGTCTTAAATTAAGACATTTTTGTGTCTTACTCGCCAAATATGTCTTAATTTAAGACGTTTTTGCTTAAAATAAGACACCATGTTTTTGTAGTGAAGGTAAGAAAAAACATTCAGAAATACGAGATTAATACCAAATCTCGTATTTCCGAATGTTTTTTTGTATTTTGAAATATTTTCTGTATGTTTGTATTTTGAAAGATAAGATTTAGCAAAAAAGTATGATCACTTCTCTAAATCTGAATTAATAGATGTGACAGAAATGTACTGATTATTACATGAGCTAAAACTTTTTGGAAACAGTCCCTAAACTTTTGATAATTTAATTGAGGGTCAGATTAAACTATTGAATTTGTTTTGTCTGTAAATTAGTAGGTTTCAACTGCTTCTTTAGAGAGGTCACATGTCTAAGACTTACCCAATAAATATAATTGTAAAGAATAATTGGGGTGTAAAATAATATTGCTGGCCCCAATAATCGCACTTTCAGCTCGACCTTGTTTAATTGCTAGATACCCTTCGTGTAATGCAGTAGCACCTCCACAACAGCTTGAATCAATGTTAATACTTGGTCCAGTAAGACCAAAGAAAAAGGAGAGTCGATTTGCCATCATAGCCCGACTAGCGCCAATTAAACCAAAACCGTTTTGCTAAAAAAATTAACGTAACATCATGTAAAACTGATCTTTAGAATAAAATCAACTCTCTAAATCTGAATTAGTCAAATATAATTAATTCAATAGTAAAAAGTCAGTCGCTGATTCAATCAGTCAAATATAACTATAATTATTAGTAAAAAATAACTAATTCATTAGTGAAATATGATTAATTTATTAGGTGAATATGATTAATTTATTAGTTAAATATGATTAGTTTATTAGTTAAATGTGATTAATTTATTAGTTAAATATGATTAATTTATTAGTTAAATATGATTAATTTATTAGTTAAATGAATAATTATATTACTTAAATATTATTACTTTATTAATTGATAACTAATTCAATTAGTTTCATTTCAAATTTCAATTCAAAACAATTCAAAACTGATTCAATTAGTTCACTGAAAAAACTAAAGTGATTGCTAGTGGCAATTTAGTAAAATTAACCTTAGAAACTGGTAAAACTAACCACTTGGTTAATTAATTTAACCTGGAAAGTAGTTAATTTAACCAATTATTTGATAAATATAACCCAAGAAAACTAGTAATCCTTTCTGCCAACTATTTACATGGTGAATAGTACCATTTATTTTTTTCAGTGTTGTGCTTTGATTGATAAATTAGTTATTTTTTACTAATAATTACTTATATTTGACTAATTGAATCAGTGACTGACTTTTTACTATTGAATTAGGTATTTTTTACTAATTCAGATTTAGAGAGAATTTTTCAACGTTTTTTTAAAACCATATACTTAACAACTTGAATTTATTTTTGCTTCAATAAGAATCGAAATTTGAGTAATAAAACACCCACTGCGGAAAAGTTTTCTAAAAATTAAAAAAAATCAAAATAATAAAATTGCAAAAGTTGCGAGTTTGAAAATTTGCTCAAAAACAAAGCAATGAACAATGTAAAAACAAAACTAATAAACAAAAATAATAAAATAGCAAAAGTTGCGAGTTTGAAAATTTGCACCAAAACAAAGCAATGAACAATGTAAAAACAATGAGAACGAAAAAGCGAATATAGAAAAAACAAGTAGAAAAAACAAACAAGAAAGAGAATAATAGTTGCAATGATAACGATAATAAATAACAACAATAGTAACAATTTTTCATAATCAAAGAAACTTTACTTCCAATTTTTCGAAGAAAAATGTTTTTTCCGACTCGGAAAAGCTACTTCCGGTAAATACTGCAGATTTGCTTCCTTTTAATTTTCGAGGATTGATTCCAGCATCTGTGATTGCTTCGTATGTAGTTTCCATTAACAGTCTTAACATTGGATCCATGCAGTCTGCCAATTTTGTATGAATTCCAAAAAATACACGGTCAAATGAGTCGATATTTTTCATAACACCGATACGTGGTGGAACTTTAGGATGTTCTGTGTGCACATTAAAACATTTAAGAGATTAAATTTAATATATTTAAAAAATAGAAAATTAATGATAATGAACAATAAGGAATTTTAAAATATTTTGTTTGGAATTTCGAATATTTATTACGAAAATGTAAAATAACATCGATATGGATAATTTTAAGTTTCGTATATGAAACATAAATAATACATTTTCAAGTAAATAAATAAATATATTAATTATTTTCAAGAAGAGAAATGATAGATCCTTGATAAATTTAATATTAATTAATTTTAAGAATTTATTTAATATAATATAGTATAATATAATATAATATAATATAATATAATATAATATAGTATAATATAATATAGTATAATATAATATAATATAGTATAATATAATATAATATAGTTTATTTAATGATAAGGTTCGAATATTTAGAAGTGTATTTTTTCAAATAAATTAAGTGTGTCAATAATTAAAAAAAAAAAAAACACTGGAGAATATAAATAACAAATTTGAGAAACAACACTGAGAGAAAAGATTTTTTAACTTTTCCAATCTGATTTAATCTGATTCATTCGGAACTATATTTTGTATTCTTGATTTAAGAATAATTATTCTTGCATCAAGTATATAATCTTAAATCAAGCATAAAATTTCTTGTAATGAATTAAACATCTCTTGAAACATTAAATAGCAAGTTTCAATTAAAATATATTAACTAGAGATAATAAATAACAGTTTTAAATAAATTTAAAAAGTATTTACTAGAATATTTAATTTAAAATATATTTACTAGAATATTTAATTTAAAATATATTTTCAACAATATGTAATTAAAACGTTTTTATAAAAACGTTATTCTTATAAGAATATGTAATTTAATCATATTTTCTATCAGTTTTTTGATTCCCTATCAGTTTCAAAATGTTTCTAAAGTTTCGAAGGTTCATTTGAACGAACTTTTTTTCGTTTCAATTTTTTAAAAATATACTCTTGTAATGAAAACGAACAATTCCTTTTAAACAACAATAACATAAAAGTTAATAATTGTTACGCAAAATAATATTTTAGGATAATTCTGAAATTTAAAGAATAGAAGAATAGAAATGTGAACGTTCAAAACTTTATTTGCATGTTTCGAAGGTAAAATATAATTTAGAATATTATAGAATAAAAAGCAGAACTTCCTCTATAAGGAAGCAATAAATAAATAAAAAACAGAACTTCCTCTATGAGGAAGCAATAAGTAAATAAATTTATATTAGAATATCTAATTACAATTATGAAATCTTTTTAAATTACTCAATAAAAAACTCTTACCATAAGACCATCTAGCTTTGGAATCTGTAACACAATCCACTTTGCTTAACAGATTTTTTTGCAATTCCGTAACATTTTCACTATTAGGAAATTTCCCTGCTATTCCAGAAATTACGATTTCATCTCCAGTCATTTTTGAATTCATTTTCGTTTGTTTTCCCTTTCTGTATGAATTCGACACGAAAAATCAAAGTGTTTAAAAACGTTAACTATAGAATTTACTTTTTTCTTTTAATTTAGGAAAATAGTGTAGTTAAGTAATATTAAATGCGATCATCGAAGATCGCATTAAGCTTTCAATTTTCTAGTTCCGCGTCCACGTACATTCGATAGGAACGATAGACCTAACTCGAATGTCGTTTATTATCCACTGACGTTAGCTTTTTGAATTGAAGCAATGCAGTGGAATTACGTGTTTTGAAATCGTATGCATTATGCACCGGATTCTATCGAATCAATTAAAATGAGCGTCGTGTCTACGAAATGAACTAATATTTCCGTTAATTTCAAAATTAGTAATTTAATTCACAAATTTACATTGTTCTTAGATTAAAAATTCAAATCTCATTAATATTTATTCAATCTTTCTAAAGTGTTTAGGGGTCTATGTCAAAACATTACAAATTGTAATTTCTAAAACGTTTGAAACTTAATACATTATTGTTTAGTTTTTTCATTCACATTGCTTATTTTATTTATTGATTGAACTCAAAAAAATTCTTGGTTGATTTGACTATACTTTTTAACTACTCTGCTTAGTTCAATAAGGTTCAATAGTTTCAAATAAAAATATTTTTGTAATTAAATTAAGTATGAGTCTTTAGTTAAACGAACTAAGAATGCAGTAGATTATATTTGCAGTATATTTAATTAATATTTTCAGTTGATTTTACAACATTATTGAAGCAACGGTTGTATTGTAGTTACTTTTACTACTTTCTGCAATTATTTTAATGAATTTTTTATAAGTAAAAAAAATTTTAAAATGTAGTTAAAACTATAATGTTAAAATGGTTCACTTTATTACAAAAGTAGTTGATTTAATTGATTTTCACTTTACTAAGGCACTGTACTTGTAAATTTTTTAAAAAAAATTTCAGTTTTTATTTACTTTGATATATTTTATTTTAAATTATAATTTTCTATTGATTTCTTAGCGAGACGAAGGTTTTTAATTTGTGGATTTGACAACGCACCGCACTTTTTAAAGAATGAATCCAAATTCTGCTTGTGATTTTCATAACTTGAAAAATTGTAAAAACTTAAGAAATTAGACATTTTACACACAAATTATCCTGATTTATTTAATGCATGGAGAAAAATAGCAATAGTGAAATCCACTTAAAATTTAAGTAAAATGTACCTAATAACTTAAGATATACGAGTTTGGTAAAAATTACTTAAGTACTTAAGTGAAATCTACTTAAAAAGTTAAGTAAATTTTACCTAACTATTTGAGTAAATAATGTAGTTTATTTTTTTCGAAACATATTGCTCAAAATTTAGGTATATTTTACTTGAAATCTTAGGTAAAAATTACTTAAGTGAGATTAAGTAGATTTTACTTAACTATATTAGAGGTAAACTTCAATTGTGATTTTTCTCCGTGTGTGCAATAGAAAATATTAAATAATTCAAGAGTATAATATTAAATAATTCACGAGTATAATATTAAATAATTCAAGAGTATACACGGAGAAAAATTGCAAGTTGGATTTACCTAATTTACACGGAGAAAAATTGCAAGTTAAATTCACCTAATTTAATTAAGTAAAATCTACTTATCATCACTTGAGTAATATTTACCTAACATTTATTTATTTTGAAAAAAATAGTTAAGTCTAACTTACTTAACGTATTAGGTAAACATCACCTAAATTATTAAGCAAATTCTACTTAAGTACTTAGGTAATTTTTACTTAAGTACTTTAATTCAACAACTTAAGTAATTTTTACCTAAGTTTTAGGTTCATTTCAATTGCGTTTTTTCTCCGTGTAGTTAAGTAATATCTATTTAACATCACTTATGTAATATTTATCTAAAGTTTGTATATGTAGAAAAAAATAGTTAAGTATAATTCACCTAACGTATTAGGTGAATATTACCTAAATTATTAAGCAAATTCTACTTATAAGTACTCTAATTCAACTACTTAAGTAATTTTCACCTAAGTTTTAGGTTCATTTCACTTGCAGTTTTTCTCCGTGTAATATTAAGTATCAAGAGTATAATATTAAATAATTCAAGAGTATAATATTAAATAATTCAAGAGTATGATATTAAATAATTCAAAAGTATAATATTAAATAATTCAAGAGTATAATATTAAATAATTCAAGAGTATAATATCAAATAATCCAAGAGTATAATATCAAATAATCCAAGAGTATAATGTCAAATAATTCAATATTAGTACAACAATGAACAATTTAATATAGTACAATAATTAATAATCCAATTCTAGAATATATTGAATAATTTAAAAGTTAATAATTGAAAAATTACAATATTAAATTATTCAAGAAATGTTGAATAAGTTGAATTAAATCAAAGTAAAAGATACATAAATAAAGAAAGTGAAAGAAGATTAACAAATGGAAAGCATACATTAAAATACCAGGACAGAAAGGTCGACGTAAAGAGAGAAAAAAATTAGAAAATAAAATGAGTTTGAAAGTAAAAAACAATTCCTGATGATGTCTTAGTGGAAAAAATAACGGGTCCTGCCGATAAGAGCTACCCGCGTTGGCGCCATAGCGAGACCCTGTTACAATCCTTGCGATTAAGGTTCTTTTTTCAAATTAGAAGCATCATTACATCCATTTTGACTACACGCATATTATAAGTGAGCTGATTTTTTATTCTTGAAATGCACCGTCGAAAACAGTTTTACGAAAAGTTTACACGCTTTTTGAATTCATTTTATTCAAATAAAAGGAAAAACCTATATTATAAATGGAAATTTGTTATCGATTTATGTATAATTGTTTATTGAAAGGTCTGAATGATTATTCTACTGCAATTATTGAATGTTTATTGGAGAGTCTAAATGATTATTCTACTGCAATTAAAATGCAAGAGTTACTGTTTGTTTCCATGATTACTTCTCATGTATATTCTATAGTGAGTTTAAAAATATTTTCAAGGGAGTTTAATTTCATTTAAGTCAAGTATTGATAATCTAATGGTTTTATTTTCCACGTTATCAAAATGTTATTACTCCTATTTAGCTTTTTCTTTCAATTACTATCGGCTTTTTCCATCTTATTCCCCATTACTAAAGCGTCACTACAATCTCTATTTTTCTTTTTAATATATCTTTTCCGCTTATATCTATACTTTCCATTTCGGCATGCGACTCATAAGAAAATTTCAGGAATTTAAAGTGAGAAAAATTTTAATAGAAAAGATAAATGTAATTGTAAATAATAACTTGCATTTTATGAAGTTGTCATTCAGTGTGATAATAATTGCAAATCTTCTAAAACTCAGAGAAGCGCCTTCTCATACTATATCCAAATTCTATTTTCAGAATAATTATTTTTTAAGTAACAATTTAATAATTTGCAAAATTCGAATTTTGCAAATACAAATAATTGATGTTTGCGAATTATTGATAAATAATTCGCAAATATCAATTATACAATAATCAAATGTAAAAAAAATCAATCAATCAATCAAAAATCAATTATTTGTATTTTAATAATTTTCATAGAATGATTAAAATCGTATTGTAAATACTATTCAGGCTAAAGAATAGTTTCTATTCTCCTTCACTGAAAAAGAGAAGTATTGTTTTCAGACCATTTTGTGATGAAACCGTTTATACATAATTGTCAATTTGGACTGATTTTGAGACCAAAAAATGACTTAATCTTGCTTTAAGCTTGTGGCTTAAAACAATTAACAATTTAACAAACAATTGACTGATTGTGTAAACGGTTTAAGACTTTCTTTTTTCTGCGTTTTTATAAGAAAATGAAAATTATCAACCCCTCTGAGTTAATTTCTTTGATTTAAGGATACAAAGTTTTTAAATAAAATTTTTTTTAAATAAAAGTTTCTTTGAATCCGCAATAAAGTTTCTCAAAGAAAATCTTGAACCAAAGAAACCTTTATGAAACCTTTAAGAAACTTTTATGAAACCTTTAAGAAACCTTTATGAAACCTTTAACAAACCTTTGAAAAAAATCTTCAACCAGAAAAGTCAAGGAAAGCTATTTATTTGAATTAAAAAAAAACTTTTTTCTTGATTACAAAATTAAAGGTACAGTTTTCTTATGAGGTATAAAAATCGTGATGGATTGAGTACAATGGAATCATAGAGTCATATACAAAGGAAGGTACACAAATTTATAAATCACAAACAATGTAATTAGCAGTTTGATAGATATTGGTTGATAAATGTTGGTATTATCAACCGAGAATTCCACGAGATTCTCAAAGATCATCCGTTCTTTCGAGTGCGGCATCTGCATTTTAGGTACTGGTCGTGTGTGTTAACTGATACACAATATATGTCTTATAAACTACATGTTAACGATATGCACACATATACGAACGGCGCCAACATTCTGCCCCCGAAAAAGCATCGTATAGCTTAGAGATTCCACGACCAGATCGTGGCCTGTGTTTCATGTTGTCCTTATATGTATCTCTATACCTGTTCCTCTTTGGGACTTACATTAGCAATGTATGGTACACACTCTTCAAACACTTACAAAACGCAAAATATACATACATATGAATTTAAACATTACTTTTATTCAATTATTTTGCTTCCTTATAGAGGAAGCATTGTATCTTTTTTTGTACGAAGGTAAATAATATTTTCATTCATTATAATAAATTTTACAGAAGTAAGTGTAATGTTACGTAAAATGGTAGATTTTACATCAATAACAAAAATGAATAACTCTCTAAATCTGAATTAGTCAAATATAACTAATTCGATAGTAAAAAGTTTCAATTTCATAAAAGTTTATGATTCAATGAGTGAAATGTAACTAAATGTTAGTAAAAAATAAATAGTTTATTAGTTAAATATGATTAATTTATTAGTCAAAAATAACTAATTCAATTAGTAAGAAATAACTGATTCAATTAGTAAAAAATAACTAATTCAATTAGTAAAAAGTAACTCATTCAATTAGTAAAAAATAACTATAATTCAATTAGTAAAAAATAACTCATTCAATTAGTTATGTTTTGACTAATTTATTTTTCACTAATAATTAGTTATATTTGATTAATTGAATCAGTGACTGACTTTTTACTATTGAATTAGTTATATTTGACTAATTCAGATTTAGAGAGAACTGGTAGAATTAAATAATTGATAAAAGACTAATTATTGAAAGAATAAAATAATTGAACAAAAATTAATTATTGAAAGAATAAAATAATTGAAGAGAAATTAATTATTGAAAGAATAAAATAATTGAAGAAAAATTAATTATTGAAAGAATAAAATAATTGAACAAAAATTAATTATTGAAAGAATAAAATAATTGAACAACAAAAATGAAGATTAAAATATTTTTGAGGATACAAATTTACTGATTACAAACAATTATACATTTTTTTTTAATTTGCACGAGTAACTAATAGTTCATCACTGATTCACATTCCCATTTGTATTCAAGTACGATTTTACAAATTCCACTTCAAAATGAAAAATAAATGCTGCATGCACAATCAGACCTATCAATATATGGATATTGAACTACAAATTCGTACTCTTTAATTCTGAATAATTGAAAATTGAACGACAAAGCTCTTTCCTAAAATAACAAACTACAAATTTTGATTTACACAAGGAAAAGATCCGTAACATGAAACAAAAAAAATCCTATTTTTAAGGATCTGTACGCAATGGTTAATTTAAAAAATTTTAATAATTTTAAATTTTGAAACTTCATAGTATTAGGTTCTTAACTATACACGACAAAGATTATTGCTAAAAATTTACAATTTGCAAGTTATGTGCGAAATTCCATCAAGATTTTTACACAATGAAAAGCTCCACAACGTGAAACCAAAAAAAGTTCTAAATTATTTACGATAATTGCGAAATCTTATCAAGCTGTTTAAACAAAGAAAATCTCAACACAAGCTTTCTGAACATAATAAAGCTTTAGAGAAAAATCGAAAAAGAGTAGTGCTCCCATGGAAAAGGAGATGAAATGCTTACGTACTCTCTAAATCTGAATAAGTGAAATCAACTTATTTTTAAGTCAGAAGTCTTCAATTCACTTCAATAAGCGAAATTTCCACTTATTTTTGTGTGAAATTTCATTTATTTTTGTGTGAAGTTCACTTATTTTCTTGTGAAATTTCACTTATTTTTGTGTAAAATTTCACTTGATTTCGTGTGAAATTTCACTTATTTTTGTGTGAAGTTTCACTTATTTTCTTATGAAATTTCACTTATTTTTGTGTGAAATTTCACTTATTTTCGTGTGAAGTTTCACTCATTTTCTTGTGAAATTTCACTTATTTTTGTGTAAAATTTCACTTGATTTGGTGTGAAATTTCACTTATTTTTGTATGAAGTTTCACTTATTTTCTTATGAAATTTCACTTATTTTTGTGTGAAGTTTCACTTATTTTCTTGTGAAATTTCAGTTAATTTTGTGTGAAATTTCACTTGTTTTCGTGTGAAATTTCACTTATTTTTGTGTGAAGTTTCACTTATTTTCGTGTGAAATTTCACTTATTTTTGTGTGAAGTTTCACTTATTTTCGTGTGAAATTTCACTTATTTTCGTGTGAATTTCGCTTATTTGTAAGTGGTGGAAGACTTTTGACTTAAAAATAAGTAGATTTCACTTGTTCGGATTTAGAGAGTAAAAAAGTACTTTCAATAGAAATAACCAGAAATGAATCAGCATAAAGAATACATGCTACTTACACAGGAAAAATACTCTGTTAATTTTCAATGAAACGCTGTTAATTTCCAAGGTCTATTTGGATTTTATGCCCGTAGAATAAAAGCATGTAGATAATGCATGTTTTCCAAAGCATTTGGAATTTAACAGGTAATGTATTTCAAAAACAAGATTTTGTTTTCTTCGTTTTTCTCTGTATTCTCTGCGAATTAAAGTAGAAAAGTGCTTCAGTAGAAAAAGTAGCTTAAGTTAAACCCTTAAAAAAGGTAAGCAGCCCGTAGCCCTTGAAAAAGGGCTTTCTGTCCCGTAAAATGAAATAAATAAAATTACTTGTTATTCAAGGGTTAAAAACAGTAAAAAATAGAAAGACATTTTTGTAAAAACACTGGAAAAATTGTATTCTAATTTTTAGAATATATATTCTTGGCGCGTATGTAAGAATATTTTTATAATGCAATTTATTCTTAAATTTAGAATAAAATATACTTACACGGAGAAAAATTGCAAGTTAAATTTACCTAATTTAGTTATAATTTAGTAATAATTTACCTAATGTATTAGGTAAACATCACCTAATTTATTAAGTAAATTTTACTTAAGTACTTAGGTAATTTTTACTGAAGTACTCTAATTCAACTACTCAAGTCATTTTTACCTAAGTTTTGGGTTCATTTCATTTGCGGTTTTTCTCCGTGTAAAACAAGAATATATTCTTAAAATAAGGCTATATTCTCATTTTAAGTATATTTTATTCTAAATTTAAAAATAAATTGCATTGGAAATATTCTTAAATATACGCGCCAAAAATATGTCCTTAAAATTAGAATACATTTTTTTCAGTGAAAAAGTAGAAAATTCCCATAAGTGTAAAAGTACTTTAGCAAAACAAATTTGAAAGTACAAATTTAAAAGTACAAAAGTACAAATTTGAAAGTACAAATTTAAAAGTACAAAAGTACAAATTTGAAAGTACAAATTTGAAAGTACAAATTTAAAAGTACTTTGAAAGTACAAATTTGAAAGTACAAATTTGAAAGTACAAATTTGAAAGTACAAATGTGACGTGTCGCGAAGAAAGGTACCTTAGCATCAAACGAAATTAGGTTATGTTTGGTGATAGTTTTAACTTGATTAAAGCTTCCTTTTTAATTATCTGAAATCAAAAACAATGTTTCTTAAATAGCTTTTTTGTATACTATCGAAAAAAACTGTTTCTGTTGTCAGATAATTAAAAACGAAGCTTTACTCATGTTAAAACTATCACCAAACATAACCTAATTTCGTTTGATGCTAAGGTACTTTTCTTCGCGATGCGACACAAATATGAAAGTACAAATATGGAACTACTAAGATAGAAAAGTATAAGTCAATAAAAAAGTATAAAATTACTTAAGAAAAGCAAACGCCAAAATAAAAATCGAAAGATTCCTCCCGAAGCAATGTGATCTTTATTTTCGAAAAAGGACACTTCTATTAATTACGCTTGAGAAAAAGAATACTTTGCGAGGTAAAGGAGTTAACAATATATAAAGATGTTTCTGTTGAAGAGAATGTTTTTTAAGTGTCAATCTACCCACTCGCGTCTACAACTATATAACGTGCAAATCGTAACGATCATATAATCCGAGTTGTAGGACTTGCAGTACACATAAACGTAATATCACTTTTATGCGTTCGGGCTATCGTCAACATATTAAGCCTACCAGACTCGAGATAGCCTGAAAACGACATTCGCTCGTGCGAGCCAAAAATACGGCTCGGCACGGCGCCGCGGACCGTCGTGTTGGTCGGGGCGGTGCATTCTCTTCCTTCCGTGCCTTCTTGCCATTTTTTTTATAGCCTTTGTCGATAAATAATCCCAGCAATCGTGGAGAGGAAGGGGGAAGGTAGAATGGAGGGTTGGCCATAAGAGGTCGAGGTACTGAGGGCGGTGCCACGTTTGCGTGTTTTTAGTTTTTACACTAAGCCTTGGAGAATATGGCATAAAGGGGAATGGGGAAAAGGGAAAAAAAAGGTAAAAAAGAAAAAGAGCAGGAGAGAGACTGGCTAACATGGAATAGTCCTTAGGCGGCACGATAGTCACTCTTTAGGCTGATGGACTCCCTCTCGTTCTCTCTACCGCTCTCTTATACCATTTTATTCAACCCCATCCCCCTTTCACTTCTTTTCGCTAATACTCAACCCATCGCCCTTCAAACAACTCTACCTTCTTTCCAGTTAAGTGCCGGTCACCAACGATATTGTTATTATCCAAAATATGCTACGGGACAACAATCCTTGTTACAGAAAAATCTGGCTTAACATTTTTTTTCAATTTTCATTTAGCTATTTGTTGAATTTTTTTAATTGTCTGTGCATCTACTCTCTAAATCTGAATTAGTCAAATATTAAATTTTTTTAATTTTCTGTGCATCTACTCTCTAAATCTGAATTAGTCAAATATTAAATTTTTTTAATTTTCTGTGCATCTACTCTCTAAATCGGAATTAGTCAAATATTTAATTTTTTTAATTTTCTGTGCATCTACTCTCTAAATCTGAATTAGTCAAATATTAAATTTTTTTAATTTTCTGTGCATCTACTCTCTAA
>WNHD01005689.1:0-11592 GCA_011057455.1 Ganaspis sp. Gsp50 | reverse complement strand
GTAGTGATGTGCCCGCTGGAGGGGGTAGACCCTTCTCCTCCCGGGAATCTTCCGATGGCTGCCCTACCTTCCAACATGAATCTCCGCCCCTTTCTCCTTCCATTATTAGAAATCTCCACCTCTTTCTCCACCCACTATCAAAAATCCACCTTAATACAAGAAATTTCTACTATTTCTTCTGTTGACAGAAAGCTCCACCTTTGTCTCCCTCAAACATAAATTTTCACCCCTTTCTCCTAACATTATTGAAAATCTTCAAGCTTTTCTCCTTCCACTAGCAAAAATCCACCTATTTCTTCTCCCACTACTAGAAATTTCTACTAATTTTTTCACTTGTTGGCAGAAAGCTCCTCGTATTTTTCCTCCTTCCAACAGAAGGCTCCGCCCCTTTCTCCTTCTAACAAAAGGATCTGCCCTTTTCTCCTCCTTCTAACAGAAGGCTCCACCCCTTTCTCCTCCCATTACTAAAATATTCCGCCCCTTTCTCGTTGGATCACTACCTCTTTCTTTACTAATCTCCACCTCTTTCTTTTTTTATCACTAAAATATTACTTTTTCTCCGCCTCATTACAGATATTTTCACTCCTTCTTTGATCAGGAACCTCTGCCTCTTTCTCCTCCTACTTTTAAAAAGTTACACATCTTTTTCCTCCCATTAACAGAAACCTCTTCCATTTTTTGTGTTGACCGAAAGCACCTGTGTCTCCTCCTTCAAACATAAATCTCGCACTTTTTCTCCTCCCACTATCAGAAATCCACCTAATTCTCCTCCCACTGCTAGAAATTTATACTTTTTTCTACACTTACTGGCAGAAAGCTCCTCGTATTTCTCCTCCTTCTAACAAAAGTCTCCGCCCCTTTCTCCTCCCATTACTAAAAATCTCCACCCCTTTATCTTGCATTGATTACTAATCTCCACCTTTCTCTTCGTTTGTTACTAAACTATTACTTTTTCTTCTCCTATTATCAGACATTCTCACTCCTTTTATGATCAAGAACCTCTGCCTCTTTCTCCTCCTACTTTTAAAAAGTTACACCTCTTTCTCCTCCCATAAATGAGGGCTCCTCCCATCTTTAAATAAAGACTGTCTTATTTTGACAATAATTTTTTCTAATAATGACAAACTCTTGACAGTTAAATAAGTGGATTTTCATTGATATAGTCATTTATTGATCACAATATATGTAATTTAATATAAAATTAATGAAAAAAATCGCAGGCAACGAAAAAGGAGGGTGCCAAATTTCCGAAAATGAATCTATGCATTACCCCCAACCTGTATTAACCTAAAAATTTTACCTTTTAAAATCGCGACATGGGGTGTCCAAAATTGCCATTTTTGAGAGATGTAAAATGTAGATGAGCCCTAAAGAGCAGATTGTACATTTTTTAATTCAGAATTATGATAAAAAATATTAATTAAATTACATAGTATTAATAGTACTAATTAAAATAATTAATTTTTGGTTATAAAGTCCAATAAGAAAAATATTCACATTTTTTGTCTGTAGTGGAAAAAGATTGTGAAATTTCATTAAAAATATATTTCAAAAAATATAAAGGATTTGGTCTCGCATCAGTGACGTAAGAAGAAAATATTACGCTCCTGGGTGATCTCCGTCAAGTCAGATCGTAAACGGGACTTCACGAGATGAAACGAAGGTGGCCGAATGGTCGGGAAGTAGTTTTGTTAGGGGTCGCCCTCACTTCTCCCTCAAGCTTTCTATTCATTGAGTGGAGGGGGGTTTCCCAACTAGTGGACTGTGTATAGATGTACCCCCTTTTTGTGCCGCCCATTAGGCGCCACCACGGCGTGATTCGCAACTCTGTTTCTTTATCTCAGGCACAACGTACCGGTGTCGCGACTCAACGGAATTCTGAGACACGACGCTTGGCGATTCCTCTCTGTTTCATCGGTACAAACACAATAAAGAAATGTGAATCATCTCGTCGTGGCCATGACGTGTTTGCGTAGCTACATGCAACGATAATGCTCCAAAAAATCTAATTCTTTGTATTATTGCCGACTACACTTAACTACAGAAATTCACTGCTATAATAAGTTTGTAAGGATAGTTAATGAATTTTTTGCAGGAGTTAATTCTTTAGGTGGAGTAGTTAATTTCTTATCCGCCATAGCCGACTTCTAAGCAGTCATTGCTAAATTTTGAGCAGTCATAGCTGACTTTTAATCCGCCATAGCTGATTTTTAGACCGCTGTAGCTGACTTTTAAGCTCACATAGTTGAATTTTAGACTGCCATAGCTGACTTTTAAACCGCCATAGCTGAATTTTGAGCAGTCATAGCGGACTTTTAGATCGCGGTTGCTAATCCGTCATAGCTGATTTTTAGACCGCTGTAACTGACTTTTAAGCTCTCATAGTTGAATTTTAGACCGCTATAGCTGACTTTTAAACCGCCATAGCTGAATTTTGAGCAGTCATAGCCGACTTTTAGATCGCGGTTGCTAATCCATCATAGCTGATTTTTAGACAGCTGTAACTGACTTTTAAGCTCTCATAGTTGAATTTTAGACTGCTATAGCTGACTTTTAAGCCGTCACAGCTGAATTTGGAGGAATCATAGCTGACTTTTAAACCGCCATAGCTGAATTTTGAGGAGTCATAGCCGACTTTTAGACCGCGGTTGCTGACTTTTAAGCCGTCATAGCTGACTTTTAGACCGTTATAGCTGCCTTTTAAGCCGACAAAGCTGAATTTCGAGAAATCATATCTGACTTTTGAACCGCCATAGCCGAATTTTGAGCAGTCTTAGCTGACTTTTAGACCGCTATAGCTGACTTTTAAGCCGCCACAGCTGAATTTTGAGCAGTCATAACTGACTTTTAGACCACTATAGCTGACTTTTAAGCGGTCATAGCTGAATTTGGTGGGATCATATCTGACTTATAGACCGCTATAGCTGACTTTTAACCATTTTTGCTAAGTTTTTAACCCTCATAGTTCACACAGCAGACATAGCTGTCTTACTATCTATCATAGTTGACTTGATACGTGCTGTAGTTCTACTCTATAAAAATTTTCGAAAAACTTTTAAAATATAGTTCCAAAGCAACTAAAGAGGAATCAGGCAAACATTGAAAATGAGTTAATGTTTTTGTGCAATATTTTGTTTTTTGAAAGCGAACCAATTAAATGTTTTTGTACGCATTACTTAATACTTTTTCGTTAGTAATAATAAACATTTATAACTATATAAAAAAGTAATACATAAAAAAGTAGTGCGTAAAAAAGTAGTGTGTAAAAAAGTAGTGCGTAAAAAAGTAGTGTGTAAAAAAGTAGTGCGTAAAAAAGTAGTGCATAAAAAAGTAGTGCGTAAAAAAGTAGTGCGTAAAAAAGTAGTGCGTAAAAAAGTAGTGCGTAAAAAAGTAATGCGTAAGATAGTAGTGTATAAAAAAGCAATATATAAATTTTAGTATAGTAAAAGGTATACCGCACGTATATCATTTTACTCTACTGTTTGTAAATATACCCAATTTGCAAAGATTTCGTTTTTCATCACTTGAAGTGGTTGTTAAATTACACGTATTGCTTCAATCCTTGTAGCCGTATACACTTTAATATAATCAGGGGTACTACATTATTACTAAGTAAAATTTTTAATTCTCTTCACTATTGGCAACCTTCCAAAGCTAGTAATCGAACGATGAGGTCAATGCTGGGTCAGAATACTGGGACACATTTATGTCTTCCAGCATCTTTTTTGTTTTTAAATTTAGCCTCAAGGTGCTCTCATGAAAATATATAATTGTTTCATCTTTTATTATAATTTAGGTTCCGTGTGCAATAACAGCCTCTTAACTCACACCCAACTTTCTTGTGCAGCCTCCAGAATCTCGCTCAAGAAAAGGATGGAAGTTGACTCGCAGAGGTGGTTATTGCATGCGGACCTTTAATTGGATCATCTCAAAGAAGAGAAATAGAAAATGATATATTTATGAATCGTCAATAAATTGCTTATCAAGAAAGTATTTGAAAAAATAGTAGAAAGTAGTTGAAAAAATCAAAGATTTAATTCTAGTTTGCAATTTACGCAACAAAAAACAAAATCCCGATATTATGCGTTTTCTTTATATTTGATTGTAAAATTGATAGTGTCAATATGATCATTAGAAACACGATACCGAAGATTCAAGATGAGCTGTCTGTATGTTGTTTCTTACAACTTGGAATGTTGTCAGTTTCCTTTTATTTATCTCTTAATGCTAATTTGTTACATGTCCAATTATTTGATTCGTGTTCATTATGTCATCGTTTCTAATTTGATCAGCAAAATTACGAATAAACAGACTTTTTTACTGCTAGCAGTAAAAAAGTCTGTTTATTCAGAAAGTTCACAAAATTTGTTCCGAAAAATAATCAGAATATATCAACTATAATTTGTTATAGTTGAAATAATGAGTTAAATAAATAGAACACCACAGAAAATAAACGCAGTTTGTAATTTTATTAATGTTTATTTTTTACACTTTTTTTTTAACAATGTTGGAAGTACGCTTTACGACACATGTTCTTTTACCTCTTTTAAGAAATCTGATGTCAATAAGTATGGACACTTAATGTATCATCGAGATTGAAATTGACAAGGCGAATGATTGCTCTCGTTTCGTTTACCTTCGATGAAGGAAAAATTCTCTTCAGAATTGGCGACTATCTGAAAGTTTATCATGTTGAAAGAAGACGTCAATAAGCAAAACGTGAAATATCATTCTACGGTATGAATACGAAAGCAACAAAAACATTAAACCATCAAGTCAATTCCGTGATCTAGGAGCCGGAGGCTAAGGGTCAAATGTGATATTTCTTATAGGTGGGCTCTTATCTCTAATCATTCGAGTTATATTGCATATTGACAAACTCAGCAGCCTCTTGACTTACTATTTTTGAACTACGCATTATTATTACGAAACTATTTCCTGTCCTATTGAAAACACGAAATTATGTAATTAACTATGCAAGAAATAATACCTATACTACAGCAAAAGTTTGTTTATAGTTAATCACATGTTTAAGTAGTTACGAGAACATAGTAAAATGAACTGAAATTGTCAAAGTACGATCCAATCGAAATTTTGATATAATTCTAAATAAATTAATTGTCCCATGAGCCAATTGTTCTAAATTATAATTATAATTAGGTATCCACAGAATTTAATTATTCGTGATTATTTAGTGACTGATTACACAGCCCGGAAATAAAAATATTTTTCCTACAGACCAGACTATTTAAGTTTAAATTGTTGTTATTTACACATTTATTTATTATTTATTTATTTTTGTTTATACAAAAAATGAAAAACTTACACTAATGTGATCTTTGAAGTGTTGCCTTTAATTTAAGACCACAAAGCTGAAAAACTATTCAGTGGTTCCCGAGATATGACTCAAAACGTCCGCGCATGTAAATCGGCCGAGCGTTAAAAGCCATTACTTTCAGGTAAAATCTCGGTTTGGCCGATTTACATGTGTGGACATTTGGAGACATATCTCAGGAACCACTGAGTACTTTTTAAGTTTTCTGGGCTTAAATGAAAGGTAATACTTCAACGATCACATTAGTATAAGTTTTGCATTTTGTATACAGTTTCTACAAATTCTACGACAATTTAAACTTAAACTTTTTGTTTTTTGAGGCTAAAAAGAAAACGCGGCATAATTTTTGAATTTTGACGATTCAAAGACGTGAAATACGAAAGGAATGACTAGTTTGATCGGACAAAGAATTATGTTCTTTTGTGGGACTGTGTTATTCTCTAATAAATGTAGGCAGAAATTAAAATGAATAAAATTCGCATCCACTGATATTCGATTCGATTAATATAAGGATATTGAATTCATAAAATCCGAAAACAAGATTTTCCCATTATTTTCAGGGTCACTTGTCCTTGATTGAGGACTATTTGAATTTGGAGACACTAAATATGATTTACATTCTTTGTATTTACAGACTTGAGCTTAGTCACTAGCTTTTGAACGATTTTTCTGACAAAAAGGCAAACGAAATAGTAAACTCTCCAAATGGGATGAATAGTTAAAAGCGAGTCAAGCATAAAGTTTCGAATACATAGAGCTAAATGGCAAACATTTGCCAAAGAGTCATATACCTACGGTGCTCAATTATTTTGTTTGCTCTTTTGAGTGAATCCATCCCTCAAATGCACGAATTCATATAATTTCCTGTGACAAGGCGAGCTGAATATGGACAAAAAAATTTGACTAACAATGCATTTTTTTCATTTCTTACAAGAGTTATAAATTTTGAGCGGACTTTTGACATGTGACATTGAGAGAAAGGTTAGCACTTCGGTGACGAATTCCCGCAAAAAAACTAGTGCCTTCAAGGACTATTGCAGGTATATTTGCGAACGGAAGTGATATTTGCCGTCCGGAAATCCCCGTTAGGAAACACAAAAGGAATAAAAAAAGGAAATAAAGAAAGGTTTGAAAGAAACATCCCTTTCATTTAACAGAGGTAAGAAAGGCGATTTTTTGTTTGTGCAAAAAATTAACTGCAATAAATACTATTATTGTTAGCGTCCACATGATTTCGAGAATATCCTTAACAGGGGCTATTATGGTACAAAGAATCAATCTCCATATTTTACGAAAACTTTGAACTTTATACTTTTTCTGTACTTTATTTTTACATTTACTTTTCTTTTGTTATTCTTTTCAATTTGTTACAAAATTTTACGTCTTTCGACTATTATATCGATATTTTCGATTTTAGAATAATAATTGATTATCATCTATAAAATGCTCGTATTGGAAATTTTAAGCAAAAATCCATATGCATGTGTGTGTTAATTTGTAAATTTTTCATATTTGCATAAAAAATGTGATGAACGGGAGTTCTGAAAAGGTCAAAATTTGCTTCCGCGCTTTTGCTGATTTTAATAAAATTTCGTACACTTATTATTTTATCGTTATATATTATTAATTTTTTTTGTTAATAACTACATAAAAAATTAACTTTTCAGAGACAATTATCGGCTGGGTTTTTTTGTTAACAAAAAGACGTGTCAACGTAAAAGAAGTTTATTGTCCCTTTTAGTATCTTAATCCGTCTTTAACTTTCATTATCTCTACGATGCCGACTTAATTTTTTTCATTATTTGTACTTTGCTACCGAAAAGGGACAAAGCATTATTTGTAGCTGAATTTCGAGATTAGAGTGCCTGTGAAAATAAGATTATCTTGTTGTATCTTAACGAGAGTCTTCTGACTCAGAGATTTTGACTTTTAGAAAATTGTATTTACAAAGTCACAATTTGGGATGCAGACTGATAAAGGCTCCCAACATTTGTCACGAGAAAGAAACATATTTGTTATTTGATAAAAACTTTTACTAATTGAGAGATTATTTATATATCTGTAAAAATGAAAAATCACTATTTACACTGAAAAACCAAAGTGATCTCGAACTTTTTTTTAGGTAAAATAAAAAAAAAACTTAAGAAGACTAAATAAACTTAAGAAACTGATAAACTGATCCAATTTTTGTTATTAATTTTACAAAAAAGAAAAAAAATAACCATATTTGTTTAGTAAATCTAACATAAATTATTCATGAGAATGTTAAAACTACAGAAAATGTAAGAAATTAATTCATTCATAAAGTAAAATTTACCTCATAAACGGGTAAAAATATATTGATGTTTGTAATATGCTTACTAAACCTTGAAATTTATTTTCTGTATTTTTTTAATTTAACTGGATATTTAAGAATATTTTTATACTAATTTTTTTCATTTGTACACATTTTCCCTGAATCGTTCATATTTTTATCGAAGTGCATAATCTACTTACTGAAATTTCTTAAACATTTTCTTTCAGTGTAGAAACAATTATTTTTAATTTAAAATGTTTTTTCTGCGTAAATTATTACATTGGAATTAAAAACAATTAAATTAGGTTTACTCTTTAAATTTAAATTAGTCTTGTTTTATACTAATTTAATAGCAAAAGGTCGTTTTCCGATGATAATAGTAAACATTTACTAATTTTTTGTAAAAAAAAAACTATTAAAAATTAGTTGAATATAACTATTTTTTGGTAACAAATTATTAATTAAATTAGTAGTGTTCTACTGATTCAAATAGTCAAAGTTCGCACTATTTCAATATAGTAAAAAATTACTTATTTAATTTGTAATTTTCTATTAAAAAATAGTTATATTCCACTGATTAATTATAAACAGTAATGTTTCACTAAATATGAGTAAGTGTTTACTATTTCAAACGGTAAACAATTTTTTTCTGTTGAATTAGTAAAATAATTACTAATTCTAAAAAAAGATTCTAAAATTATAAAGATTCTAATTCTAAAAAAAAATTCTTTTCTATCCAAAAGAATTGGAGAGAAATAGAATTAATAAAACATAAAAACTTTTAATTTAATTAATTAATTAATTAATTGTAACTTTTCGCTTCATACTAGGATTAATTTTATTAACATGTAGACTCTGTAAATTTGAACTAGTAATTTTCTACGAATTCAAAAGCTAAAAGTCGTTTACCGTTTGAGATACCATCGACCGGGGCTATTGTTCCCACCCAGGGGCTATTGTTCCCACTAGTTTTTAATAAATAAAATGTTTATATTAAATTGTTTTAAGTTCTCGCTTGGTGTAAGTATTGTTTAATAGATGGAACTGATTTTTACCGGTAAAACTTTTAAATTTTGTATTGTATTTTGTATTGTTTAATATCTTGTGAATAGAACGCAATAAATGCTTTTATTAAATTCTTTGTCAGAAAACAGAAAAAAATGCATGAATTTTTTTTTAATTGTACTCTAAACTTCCCACAGAAAATATTTCATGCAGTTAAAACGATGAAAAAATTGTGTAAACTAATTTCATAAATAAACAAATTTTGCCGGGAACAATAGCCCCAAGTACGGGGCCATTGTTCCCACAACTTTGCAATTTTATAACTTAGAAAAATTTTTTTTTTCTTATCTAACTTATATAAAGTTTTCAGAAGGATGTTTACAACGTAGCTCCATAGTATTTTTTTTTATAAGTCTGAATTTTAGTGAAGGGTTGAGTAGCATTTTTCTGGGACAAATAGCCCCGGTTGATGGTAGTAAATATTTTCTAATTTTTTGTAAAAAAAACTACTAAGTTTTAGTATAGTAAACTGCTGATTTAATCAGTAAATTACTACCAATTGAAATAAGTGAACTTTGACTGTTTCAATTAGTATACTTCTTTATTAATAAAATTAGTACAGTAATTTACTGATTAAATTAGTAGTTATTTTTTAACAACATTAGTAGTTTTCTATTCAAAATTTGTATCTTTCAACTAAAAATTAGTAAATATTTATTATTTCAATCGATAAACGACTTTTCGCTATTGAATTTGTAAAAAGTGACTAATACAGATTTACAAAGTATACCATATTGAAGTTCCATATGAATCTTTTTTCAAAGTATATATATATATAAGCATTCATTACATTTCTTTCGATATTACATTCTTTTTTAGTCATTCTTTTTTTTGACTGAAAATGATGCTGCTTTACCACCCCAAAGTCCTAACTAAACGTTTCTCGGTTTATGTATGTACAAGTATATCTTTCTTTCACTCATCTGCTCCCCTTGGTTCTCAAATTTCAGCAATGCTGCGGCAAAAGCTTGAGCAATCGAGCAGCCACTTGAGGGAATGTTTATCACGTATGTCGCAAGGTGAGGAGGTCTTGGACCTCCTCGTTTCTTACTTTTCCATTAAATCAATGCTCCAACTTTTCTTCATTGCACATATTTTTAGACAAAATAATCCTCCGAAATATATTCTACTTCAGAACAGAATGTCTTCACAGTAAAAACAAAGTCTTAAACCGTTTACACCTTAAAACCAAAATGACTGAAAATTCAACTCTTGATGCTGAAATTTAGTTGAAATTGGATCTGATGTAAACGGGTTCAGTTTAAAATGGTCTGAAAGTAAGACTTCTTTTTTACAGTGTTTCTATGAAATTTACAATTTTTACTCGTATTCTTATAAACCTTTTTTTCGTTTGTCGACAAACATTTTTTCTATAGAGAAAAAGAAAATAAAACATTTGTTCTGTAATTCTTTTTATGAATCTTTTTTATTTTATTTATTTATTTTTTTACGAAACGTTTTTTAATTTTACACCTTTTTTCTAAAATTAAAAATAAAAAAGTTACAAATTTTTGAAAAATAATTATATTTTTTAGTTTTTTGTTGCGTTCAAACGACGTAAAAACTGTTACGACAAGTATTTCAATATTTTATTTCAAAGTTGAAAACTAATGAAAAGGAAAATAGAATTACAACTTGATATTAACTTGTCACAATTACACGGAAAAATATGATTGAGTTGCAAGTAGGATAGTAAACTAGTAAAGCAACTTTAGTTGGAAAATTCAGAATTTAAGTTTTCTAGAATTAATCGAGGGCTCATCAAATAAGGTATGTTCTTCGCACACTTGCCAGGTATTCTCGTGTATTCTGTAGATATTTCCACATTCAATATTCTTAGTCTTCGGAAATATTTTTAAATAATATTACAAAATATATAAAAACAGTCAACATCAATCTTAAGTATTCTTAAATATTCTTAAGTATTCTTAAATATTCTTGAGTATGCTTAAATATTCTTAAGTATGCTTAAATATTCTTAAGTATTTTTAAATATTCTTAAGTATTCTTAAATATTCTTCAATATTCTTAAACACTCTGGAGTACTCTGTAATAAACTCAATATTTTTTACATAGTTTTTGTATTTAAATTACTTATGGAATTGAAAATCATTGTATTTTAAGTCATTCTTAAAAGCTGTCTCTGTGAATTACTGATTTCACTGATTTCAGTGATTTTTGAAATTTTTATAGCAAATTTACTGTAAAGTGAGTTTATGGAAAATTAATATTGCGGACACTTTTCGCTTCTGATTTTTATAAATTGGGGATAACCTTTTTTCAAATTTAGAATTACTTTTGAGGATCAGAGTTAACAATTTTTTAATTTTCTCTGTTTTTTTACTATCCTACAATATAGGTATGTATAGAAAATATTAAACGCATTTGAGTAACAATATTTATTCTTTTCTTTTAAAAAATACTTTTTTTACAAACTTTTTTTTTAATAAAACCTTCTAACATATATTCCATATCACGGTGTCTGCAACTAACCGAAAAAAAAATTCCCTGATATTTCCAGGTTTTAACAATAGACAAAATATGTTAGAAAAACTACATTAGTTAACTTTAATTTTGTATTTAAAGAAGAAAATAATTATTTTGAATTTTTAAATAAAAATTTTAAAAACCTTTTTTTTATTAGTTATTCTGCGAACAAATCCACAAATAAAATATTACAACAACTCTTTTAACGCAAAAATTTCTGCTTCAATACGCGTAGCTTCGTTAAAAATCTTCTGTTTTTTCTTCGAATATATTAAAATTGTTTATTAATCGTTGAGGATTTGTTGTTTGATCATCCTCTTTTTTCTTATTTTATTTGTTCTGTTTTAAATCTTCCCTATGTTATCTTAACGAAATTCGAATATGTATTGCAATTATTTTTTTGTCGGTA
>WNHD01005687.1:0-15927 GCA_011057455.1 Ganaspis sp. Gsp50 | reverse complement strand
CTTAAAGCTATTTGTACTTCAGTTTTAAGTCTTTATAGTTCAGTCTTAGTGACTAGATCCATTGATCTTGAGCCATTGATGCTTAACATCAGTTCTATAGTTCTATATTTAGTCTATATTTTATGTAATACTGAATTTTCTGAGTTTTTCACAGATCTTTGTTCAGGAGTTCTTTGTAACAGCTGATAAGCTGGTATTTTGTAATACCCTTTGGTGTAAATAGTACCAAAATTGATAACTTGTGATAACAAGATTAAATTAAAGTTACAGAACTAAACATGGCAACTTTGGTCTTTGGTAGATATAGATAAGATAAGGAGGGAAGATATGGAGAGTAAGGGTAGTTTTATTTACGTGTAATTATTTCATCTGAGTTGTTACAATTACACTCCGAATTTTCTTTTTACTTTAGCTTATTTTGCTTTTGTGTTTTAGGAAGCTTTTAATTTTGATTTGGTCATCGGCTTTGATTTTAAATCCCGGTAGCAATCTTTAATGATGTAATTTTGCGATTCTTATTCGACTTTTGATTTATTCGATTGTTCGTTACCGTCATTCCTCCCTTTTTGAAAGGTAGCACTGACTGGAATTGGCATTCTATTCTACGAGCTGTTCGAGGAGCTTTTATAACTCCACGCCTTTATCTTAACGTTACAACTCTTATGGCGCGGCGTGAAGGTACGCATTACATATTTTAAGGACGTGTTGAGTTCGCGTCTGCAAGAATGTCTGTCGTTTCCACGCATTAACATGGTCGCGATAAGGTCTCGAAAAAACGTGTCACCAGGTTAGTTTCATCTTCTGAAACATGACAATTTCCGTTCCGTAATTGCTAATCAGGAAAATCAATTTCCTCTACAATTTTGTGCAATTTTTGCATTTTTTTCTTAGCCAAGCTCGGAAAAACAAGAAAATTCCTTCTTGATTGAAACTTTACAAGGATAAGAAATAATTGGCGCGTGGAAAAAGTGGAGGTTATTTCTACAAAACGATAAGGAAAGAGTTGTGCAAATGGTACAAGGATCATAAACAGAGATTCATTAATGTTAATTCAGTACTGCGAGGCTATCTTCCGATCTCTGATTTGAGATTTCGAATGCCTGCTCGGGTACAAGGAGCTCGTTCAACGCGGACTGTCATCTGCGATGGTTTTACTGGCACTATCATTGAATTAAATGTCTCATGAGTCTCACTAAGAGTTGCTATCATAATGCATCGCTAATTGCAAGTTGGCAACGTAGAGAGAGATTTTGCTTGGACAATTCCACAAGGTTGGTCGGCGACTTGGGATGCGTCTGTCATTTAGGTGAGATCTGATCGAGGAGAAGGAGGGATACTGGAATGATATCTCGCCCTGTAAATAACTTGGAGAAAAGTGTATAGATGCTCGCGTTAATCAGATCAGTCCAATGGAACAAGATCATTTATCGGAGAGAGGAATGATCCTCTTGGAGCACTAGGAGAGAGGAATGATCCTTTTCTAGCACTAGGAGAGAATTGATTGCTGCAAGGGTTCAATCGGTTCGTCGACCTCGGCGCACGAAACGGTTCCTAATGCTGACGCTTCAGTTGAGGAAACGATGGATAGATAGATCTCCACATCGCGTGAGCATTCAGGGATAGTTGCACGTGCAACTTGAGCACCCTTTAGCGCGCCGAACACCATTTTCAGTAGCCTCGGCAGGCTAAGGGGCGCATTAGCGAATACCTCGAAAGTTAACGGAAAACCTGTTCTCCGGACCTCGACCTTTCAGGATACGGATCAGAAATCAAAACAAACTGATTGGAGATTTTCATTTGTATGACTGTTCCATAAAGACAATTTTTATAAAACTTTTTTTTTTTAGCAAAAAGAGATCGTTGAAAGACCTGGAGAAATAGAGACCCTAACAAATGTATGAAATTATCTAAATCATCAAAGTCCAAAATCGAGCTTTTCGGGGAATCCTCTGGATGGGATTATAGAAGTTTTTAAAGATTTATTGAAGTCTAAGGAAAGTAATAGAGGTCTAGAAGGGATTATTAGAACCATAAAGGGATTGAAAATAAGTTCCTGAGAAGTTATTAAAGGTCCATATGGAGATTATCAGACCATTAAATTCATTTCTATGGTATCCAAAAGATTTTTGGGGAACTTGGAATGATGTCTGGACGTTTCAGGAGCTTTATTGGCATCCAAAGGGAGTATTGGAGGTTCCTGAAGGTTTATTAGATCCACAAGGGAATTAGAATAGGTCCCTATAAGAATATGAAAAATTTCAAAAGGTTTATAAATCCTTGCATTCATTTTTCTGTACCTATATGATTAGAAATGGTTTTTTGAGGACTTGAAATGATTTTTTGATGTTTTAGGCGCTCTATTGGCGTCGAATTAGAGTATTGGAGGTCCAAGAAGGATCATTCTCTGTGGAAGATCCACAGAGGTATTAATATAGGTCCCCAGAAGAATATTAAAGATCCCCAAGAGATTATATGAGCTTCAAAGCAGTTTCCATGACTTTGAAAAATTCTTTGGAAGTTTTAAGAGCATTCTTGGTGTCTGAAAAGGGTATTGGATGTCCAGGCAGGTTTACTCGATCCACAGAAGGATTGAAATAGGTCCCTAAGTAATTACTAAAGGTTCTAAAGAAATTATAACAGTTTTGACAACATTTCTCTTCGAAAATTAACGGTTTTTGAAGATCTTAGAAGGATTTTTGAAAGTTCTAAGAGCTTTATTAGCATCTAATGGGAATACTGGAGGTCCAAGAAGGTTCATTAGATCCACAAAGGTATTAATATTTGTCTTCAAGAGAAAATTATCGGTCCGGAAGAGATTTGAAAACCTTTAGACTTATTTTTTCGGAACCCAAAAGATGATTGGAGGATTTGGCATGCTTTTTGGGAGTTTTTGGAGCTTCAATGGTGTTTAAAGGGATTATTGGAAGTCCTGGGAGATCTATTAGATCCATGAAGCTATTAATATAGGTCCCTAAGAGAATATTCTAGGTCCTAAAATAATTATCAGAGCATTAAAGTAATTTCAGTCGAACCCAATAAATTATTGGTGGTCTTGGAATAGTTTTTGGTCGTTTTAGGAGATTTATTGGTGTCTGATGGGATTATTGAAAGTTCTGGGAGGTTTACTTCATCTATGAAGTTTACAATATAGGCCCCTAAGATAATATTTTAGGTCCTGAAGAGATTATAAGAGCTTCAAAGTAGTTTCCGTCGGACCCAAAGGATTATTAAAAGATTTGGCATGATTTTTGGTTGTTTTAGGAGGCTTATTGGTGTCAACTTGAGTTGTTGGGAGTCCTAGGAGGTATATTAGATCAATAAAGCTATTAATATAGGTCCCTGAGACAATATTATAGGTCCTGAAGAGGTTATAAGAGCATTTAAATAATTTCCGTTGAACCCAATGGATTATTGGAGGTCTTAGGTGGATTTTTGGAAGTGTTTTGAGCATTATTGGTGTCTAGTGAGATTATTGGAAGTCCCAGGAGGTTTATTAGATCCCTGAAGCTATTAATATAGGTCCCTAAGAGAATATTTTAGGTCCTCAAATAATTATCAGAGCATTAAAGTAATTTCAGTCGAACCCAATGAATTATTGGTGTTCTTGGAATGATTTTTGGTCGTTTTAGGAGCTTTATTGGTGTCTAATGGGATTATTGGAAGTTCTGGGAGGTTTACTTCATCAATGAAGTTTACAATATAGGTCCCTAAGAAAATATATTAGGTCCTGAAGAGATTATAAGAGCTTCAAAGTAGTTTCCATCGGACCCAAAGGATTATTGCAAGATTTAAAATGACTTTTGGTTGTTTTAGGAGGCTTATTGGTGTCAAATTGGATTATTGAAAGTCCTAGGAGGTATATTAAATCAATAAAGCTATTAATATAGGTCCCTGAGACAATATTATAGGTCCTGAAGAGGTTATAAGAGCATTGAAATAATTTTCGTCGAACCCAATGGATTATTGGAGGTCTTGGGTGGATTTTTGGAAGTGTATGGAGCATTATTGGTATCTAGTGAGATTATTGGAAGTCCTAGGAGGCTTATTAGATCCCTAAAGCTATTAATATAGGTCCCTAAGAGAATATTTTAGGTCCTCAAATAATTATCAGAGCATTAAAGTAATTTCCGCCGAACCCACAAGATTATTAGAGGACTTGACATGATTTTTGGTCATTTTAGGATCTCAATTGGTGTCTAATAGGATTATTGGAAGTCCTGGGTGGTTTATTACATTCATGAAGCTGTTACTCTAGGTCCCTAAGAGATTATTTTAAGTGCTGAAGAGATTATAAGAGCTTCAAAGTAGTTTCCATCGAACCGAATGAATTATTGGTGGTCTTGGAATGGTTTTAAGTCACCTTAGGAGCTTTATTGGTGCCTAATGGGATTTTTGGAAGTCCTGGGAGGTTTATTACATCGATGAAGTTTTTAATATAGATCCCTAAGAAAATATTTTAGGTCCTGATGAGATTATAAGAGTTTTAAAGTAGTTTCCGTCGGACCCAAAAGATTATTGGAGATCTTGGAAGGACTTTTGGTAGTTAGGAGCTCTATTTGGGTTTAATGGGTGTATTGGAGATCGTGGAAAGGTTTTTATATCCTCAAAGTGATTAAAATAGGTCTCTATATAATTAGAAAAAATTCTCACGAGATAAAAAGAGCTTTAAATCCAGTTTTGCGGAAACCAACGATTACGGTAAGCCTTGGGAGGATTTTTGGAAGTTTTAGAAGCATTGCTAGTGTCTATAGAGAGTGTTGGAGGTGCCTGAAGGTTTATTAAATCCACAAAAGTAGGAGGAAGTAGAACATAAATATAAAGTAGGTCTCTAAGGGAATATTAGAGATCCCACACAGATTATTTGAACTTTAAAGTCATGTTTGTGGAAACCAAAGTATAATATGAGGTCCTAGAACGATTCATGGAACCCTTTGGGGATCATACAAGGCCTCAGGTTGATTATTGGAGCTTTTGGACAGATTTTTGGAGACTCTTACTGATTACAAAGGATCATGGAGTAATTATTGGAGGTCACAGATGAATCCTTGAGTGAATTATGTGAATCCAAAGAGATGTTTGAGTGTTCCGAAAGGATGCTATCCTTTCTTAATCTTTTGTCAGTAAAAAAGACGACCTAGAAGAAGTTGCACAATGCCATGAGGAAATGGAGAACAAAGAGAAAATAGGAAACAGATGATTCTTTGTCAAGTTGATGTGGCTATAGGTTGCTGGCGAACGAGATGAAGGAGATAATTGTTGAATATCGATACCGCCTTATGATCAGATCTGCTTCCAGCATTGCGACTGTGGAAATGGTTGGCTTGGGTAAAAATGGCAGCTAAATCGGTCTCTGATATCTCATGCGTATCCAAAGCGGCGTGCACCCTGATGTATACGTGCGCTTGCACTAAATCAATGGCGTCGGGCGCCAGGTCTCTGATGTTTCAAGAGTCATCTCGGTCAGTTTTTGCTCACAGGAAGTGTAGGCTAAGTGAAGGTCGAGCGTTTGTAGTGGAGGGAGGAAACGACTGGGAAAAAAGTAGCGAACGACGCTTCGCTGTGTGGTCTTCAACTCGGGGTTTGTCAGTGTGGGTGTGACTCCAACCAACAACGTGAATAGGCACTTCCAGGCTTCTGGGAAGGAAGAGGTGGTGCCAGGTCATTCTCGTCGATCCCTGTGACTCAAGAAGAAAACGCGAAACGATACGCCCTTTTTCGCTAGCCACCGTGTACACTTTATCCCGTCACTGTCAGCGTTTGTCGACTGAGAAATCCACATTGGTCCCGGTTACAAGATTGCCTTCCTGCCCCCACCGGATATGTCGTCCTCTTTCCAATCCACTGGCTTAGACACATCATGGGAAGAAAATTTTAACAGATTTTAACAATAAGGCGACAATATTTAGTAACAAGTTTTCATCATCTCAATTTATTTCGGCTAGTTATCAATTACTTTAGGTCTTTAGTATAATTTATCAAATACAAGATTGCGGATATGATATGGATGTTCCAATATGACGGATCTACTATTTCGAAACTAATACGATTAATCCAATACTGTTTATCCAATACGGCGGATTTAATATTTCGAATCCAATATTGTGGATCCAAGACAGTGGATCAAAAATTTCGAGTTCAAGATGTCAGATTCATAACGTCAAATCCAACTTGACTGACATCAGCACTTCATTTTTATTTTTACTTTTCAACACTTATTTTCTGTTTTGGAACACTGCTCTACTTCGTCAATAGTTGGTGACTTTATTACTGTTTCCATTTGTTCTTCACAATTATTTAAAGACGGGATTGTGGTCCAAAATGTCTCCAAAATGCTTCTACCGTTTCTATAAACCTCTTCGTAGTTTGAGCTTTCATTCAAATAGGACTATAAAAAAAAGAGGTAATTTTAAAAAAGTGTACGATGAATTTGAGAACTTAAGGTTGAATACAAATAACGCAAAAAAATTGATGATTGAAAATACTGTAGGTAAAAACATAAAGTTTGGTCCCGTTTTGTAAAATAAATTAAAAAAAAAAGTAAAGTTATCTGAAATTGTGTTTTGAATATACTTACTGCTAAAGAATAGTCTGAAGCTTCTAATAATGATTTTCTACTATCAGCGTACGTTTCATTTTCTCCAAGAATAGAAGCTTCATTGTCTTTCAATTTCTTTTCGACTTTTTCGATAACAATTTTTAAATTATGCACAAACTTGTCATAATCAGCTTTGGCTTCATGCAATTTGGCGCTGTCGAATTTAGAATTTTTGAAAGCTTCCTCGTAACAGACGTTTGCGTCATTTAGAGTCGAATTCCTGTGATTTACGTAATTTTCGTACAATTCTAAACAATCGTCTGTGTTTTCTTCATTTTCTTCAATTCTATAGAGGATCTAAGACAAAGACAAAAGCATTCAATAAAATTACATAAAATAAAAAGGATTTTAAAAAATTTGTAATATTTATATAATTGCAAAATTATATTTATTTATGTTTATATAATTTATAATATATATATTATTTCATATTATTTAATAAAATTCAAATAAATATGTTATTATTCAAATAAATAAATAAGTTTACATTTGTGTATTTAGAGGAGACGTAAAGCGAAAAGAAAAGAAAACGTCCCTGCATAGTCTCAAACCTTAGCAATGTTGCAGTAGCCCCATGGGTCTGGTCCAGAAGAGGCGATGAACTTTTCGCTTCCTTACGTCTCCCGCGATTACATAAATGTAAATTAGTACACAGAAAATAATAAAATGTAAGAATATAAATGAATAAATAAAATTTTCTAAATTAAATAAATAAATATGATTTTAAAATTATACAAATAAATATAAATTGTACATTAAATAAATAATTATAAATTAATAGTAATCAAATTGTAATTTAAATAAACATAAATTCTTAAATAAAATAAATAAATATAAATCCTTAAATTAAATTCATGAATATAAAGCATATATTCTTACTGCATTCATTTTTTCATGAAATTCAGAGGATAAAAGATTAAGAAACGAAATTCTGGTTTCAGCTTCAGTTAAATTCTTTCCTAATTCATGGAGATCGGTAAATGAAGAAAAGAAAAATGTTTTCTGTTTCCAGAGACCATCAATATAACTTTTGTCATAACCAAGGCTGCCCTGAAAAGTTAAATTGTAACAGAGTTATGAATTAGTAAAATAAACAATAAAAAATAGATTAATAAAAAAACAAGGAGCAAAAATAAACTAATAAAAAAATATACTAATGAGTTTCGTACTTACTCCGATGGCCAAAAATGTACAGAATAAGAATATCATTTTGAAAAATGTTTTTTTTAAAATATATTTCTGTCTTATTACTTTCTGATTTTATCTGTTTTATTAAATAATGTTGGAAAAATACTAGAACGCTTTATATTTATAGGAACATTTGAATAGATACTTACGGCACTACTTATTGATTAAAATAATATTGATTTACAATTCAATGAATAGATCATTACAAAAGTATAATAAAACATCTGCCGGAAATGGAGTGATTCTAAATTCTTTATATTAAAATTTAAAAATAAATTCACTACATATTAGGCGACTTATTTGAGCTTCAAAGAATCTTCTATCTTTTGTAAACATTTCTTTACAATGTTAAAATTATTCAGCAAAAAGACAACTTTTGTAAAGATTATTTTATAGCAAATTTTTATAACACTTTATTATGTTTGATGAAAATGTAATAACAGTGAAAAGACTTTTTGTTTAATTGAATTTAATTCTGCTTCTAAAACAAGTACTTGTTAAATGTACTTTGGCACTTTTTAATAATTTTAATTATTCACTAATTGTCGATTTTATTAATTAGGATATTAGTTACGGTTTTTTGATTACTGTTTATTAAACGTAGTTCCCATTTAATTAATATTTTTAATGATTTTACGATTTCTTCATTTTTAGCGTCACAAAATTGTTATCTTCCTCTAAAGAATCTGACGCGCATGCGCAGTAGACACATAAATAAATTAAAACCAAGTAAAAGAAAAATAATAGAAATGTTAAAGATAAAAAAACTTGATTATAATAAGAAACTTGGTTGGATATTTTTATGAAAGTACGTAACAATGTATGGTGGCAGCAGTGGGATTGATCAGTTTTTGAGAAACAGTGTTTCTACTAAAAAAAATAAAGACTTGATGACCTGAAAGCGACAAGTTAGCGTGCCCAGCAAAAGGTTAAGTGACTGGAATAATAAATCAAGACTTGACTGTCGAAATGGCTTGTTTTGATTAATTGGATGCTGCAAAAACAGAGAACGTAACTCATTGCGAGTGCGTTATAATAAAAAGAGAAGAAGATCAGTGGTCGAGTAACCAAACACGATATTCATCATCAGAGAGTCTAATTGAATAAGAGAATTGAATATGCTTTACAGCAGAGCTTGCATCGTATTTGCACATCTGTGGTTGTCTTCCTTTTCTCGCCTTTAATACTTCACGAGATTTACTGCCTTCTTTTAATTCAACTCCTGCCATTCAATCCCCTTCAAAAAATACTTCAGAGACAGTTTTCGACACACTGGACACTTTTTCTTTAATTAAAATAAATCTCACAATCAAGAGGGAGGCAAATTAGGATGTGTATTTTACACTGAGTTAATGAGAAAAAAACTAGGGAAAATAACTGGAAATAAATTCAAGAATTTGAAAGTCACTAGAAAAGTAATTACTAAAGTAGCAGAAAAAGAAACTAGAGAAAAGCTGGAAAAGAAACTGGACGTGAAAGTGGAAAAGAAACTAGAAAAGGAACTACAAAAGGAACTACAAAAGAAACTAGAAAAGAAACTAGAAAAGAAACTAGAAAAGAAACTAGAAATGAAACTAAAAAAGAAACTAGAAAATAAACTAGAAATTAAATTAGAAAAGAAACTAGAAATTAAATTAGAAAAGAAACTAGAAATTAAACTAGAAAAGAAACTAGAAAAGAAACTAGAAAAGAAACTAGAAAAGAAACTACAAAAATAACTAGAAAATGACTAGAAACGATACTAGAAAAGAAACTTGGGAAAAAACTAGTAAAGTAACTACAAAAAACCTAGAAAAGTAATTTAGGAACTAGAACAGTGATTTAAAAGGAACTAGAAAGGTAATGTTGATAATGTAGATAATATTCCTAATGTTATCAATGATTATGTTGTTGATAATGTTAATATTGTTGAAATAGAAAAGAAACTGCTCCTGATGTTGGTAATGATATTCTTCTTGATAATGTTGATAATATTAATAAAGTTGAGGTTGTTGAAAATGTTGATGATGTTGACAATGTTAATGATATTGATGATGTTTATAATGTTAATGATATTAATAACGTTGATAATGTTGATAATGTTGATAATGTTGATAATGTTGATAATTTTCATTACGTTGAAAGATAATGTTGATAATGTTGATAATTTTCATTACGTTGAAAATGTTGATAAAGTTGAAGATGTTGACAATCTTGACAATGTTGAGGATGTTGACAATGTTTAATTTTATGATGTTTATAAAGTTGATAATGTTGATGATGCCGATAATGTTGATAATGTTGTGAATATTGATAATGTTGCGAATGTTGATAATGTTGATAACGTTGATAATGTCTCCGAAGTTGATCATGTTGCCAATGTTGACAATGTTGATAGTGATGATTATGTTGACAATGTTAATGTTGTCATATTAAAACGTTGAAACGACTCTTCGTCATCGCAACCATTATTTTGTTATTCAACATTGAAAGATTGCGGCCTTGACGTCTTTGGGGCCCTGACCATGCTTCGAGTAATTGACCTCCATTAGTCTTACTATTAACCTGACCTTGAATAAAAGACTTATCTGCTCATATATTTCTCCTGCTGCCTCATTTCCAGTTTCATATCTTTCTAAAAATACATATTGAAAGCAAGTACCTATCTTCAATTAATAACTCTGAACTGCAGATAATCATTCTTAATTAATGATTAAACATTTTTTAATTTTTAAATTCATTACAAAAAAAGATTTAAAAGACTCTGACAATCATCTTTATATACGCAATTTTTTAAACTTAAAGACATTTTTAAACTTTTTTTAAAGAAATCTTTTTGTTTAAATTTTAAACTTTTATTCTTCATTTTCTTTTTAATTTTTTATCTACATCTCCTTTTTTCATTCGTATTATATATGTATACTATGTGTACAATGTGACAACTTGTATAGATAATAAATTGATATCGAACATAATTAAAAATATGTTACATTAGAAATTAAAAAATAATAGAATTAATTACGAGAATTGTTACGATAGTGCTTTTATCAATTTCGCAAAGTTTTAATTAAAAGTTTAAAAAGTACCATTCACATCGAACATTCTTTGAATGTAATAAATTACATTCAATTGAAATTTTACAATAACGAGCACTTTTTTTGGATACAGAAAGCAAACATAATTTTAAACAACTATGTTGAAATTAAAAAATTTTGAATGATGTCAGAATTGATTTAGCGTATAAAAACCACAAAAGCAATAATAATACTCATCTAGTATGTCTATTCATTTCCAAAGTTAATGTCTATCACAAAAAATATATGTTCGCTTCATTTTCGCTAATCAGCAAGTCCTTTTAAAATGAGTGCAAATAAATTTGGAAAAATCAGCATCCTGTTAAGTGTATTCTTATTTGTTTTAATTGCGTAAGTATTGTTTATTGTTTATTGTTTAACAAAAACCAAAGTATATATGTTTACACGTCTGTGTGTTTTTACAAATTGATATTTAATTTCAAACAATTTTTTGCCAAACTGTATTATTTTTTGTCTATTGCTTTTTAAGTTATGTTTTACTAAACCTTTGTTTCTTAAATTATTAATTTTCAATGTTATCTATTAATTTTCAATGTTATCTATTAATTTTCAATGTTATCTATTAATTTTCAATTTTATCTATTAATTTTCAATTTCATGTATTAATTTTCAATTTTATCTATTAATTTTCAATTTCATGCATTAATTTTCAATTTTATCTATTATTTTTAAATGACAATAACTAACTCTTCAATAGTAATACATTACATTTTTAAGCAACACAAATGGCTACGATGTCATAACATTTTCTCTACAATGGATAAAAACAGTATGCATGAAATACAATGTTAATAAAAATGAGTGCAATTTACCATCTGAAGATCTGTGGACGATTCACGGAGTTTGGATAACTTCAAATGAAGTATTTGAAAATACTAATGAATGTGTCCCATTCAAGACTGGAGATTTAAAAGACATAAAGAGAAAATTAGGGAAAAATTGGATGACTGCTTTTAAATCGAAAGAAAAGGAATTTTGGAAACACGAGTGGGATAAACATGGCACCCAATTAGTTCATCTACCTACATTTAACACTCAATTAAAATATTTTCAAACAGCATTAGAACTACATCACAAATATCAAATTGAACGGATTCTTAAAGCAGCGCGAATTCGACCTGATAATAGAAGTTATGCAGTAGATGATGTTATTATGGCACTAAGAGAACATTTGGGAAACTCTTTTAAACTCAAATGCAGCAAAATATTAGTATGTAATACTTATTTTACAAACAAAATCAATTTTTGTATTAAAAACTTTTACGATGCTCTTGTCGAATTTTGCAAATCACTTTGAACTTTCAAAGATTTTTGAATCATTTTGATTTAAAATAAGATTTACTTTTCACAGTGTTTCTCTCCTTTTCCTTTTTTCTTTCTCTTCGTATTTTTTATTTATTCATATTTTTTATTTATTCGTATTTTTTAATAAACGTTTTTAAAATTTCTAATAATATAATTTCTGTGTTTTCAAAGGATAAACAATATTTGCATGAAGTACGAATATGCCTGGATACAGAACTGAATTTTGTCAACTGCTTTGATAATGGCTACTCTTGCAATTTGGGAACAACAGTAATTTATCCGAAGAACAACTTGATATACTGAATATTTTTTTAATAAAATATTTTCTTTGGTTAAAAAGCCTATTTTTCAAAAATCGAAATATCTCGAATTTTTCAATAAATGGATGCTTAATGTATTTTAATATTAATTAATATTATAATACATTATAATATTATGCTTAATGTATTATATTATTATTTTTATTGTTATTAATATTATATTATAGTTATTTTATTATTATAATCATTTTATTATTATAATCATTTTATTATTATTACTATTATTTTTTATGAGAATATAAAAAAACTGTTATAACTTTTCTGAAATGTATTTTATATGTTTGATGTAAAATTTATACTCTTCCCTTTTACTTTCTTTTTTATTTTCCATAACAATTTCCGGTTGGTTTACTTAAATAGTACTTTTTGAATTTCATTCTAGGTAATTGTTTAATAACTCCAAATATCCAAAAAAAATTCAATAATATATTCTTCTGAGCAGGGACTTTGTTTTGTAGAGTAGTATTTTTTTTTTACCAAACTATCTCGTAAAATCGAAACCCTTTACCAGACGACACTGTTTTCATTCGGTTTCTCAAGAAATCGAGTGATTGCTCCAAGTGAATCATAAGAAGTTGTTAGTTTGCTCCGAGCTGGCTTGTTCACACTGTACCTGCTGTGTTGGACCTGATCCCGATCTGAAAAAAGTTACCACTCATCGAAGATTTACACGACTTCGACTTCCGCAAGTTTTCTGTCAGAAACGATTTAGCGAAGAGTTGAGCTAAATCGAGGGTGAAGGGGTAGGGGAGCAATTATTTACTCGTTTTTCTTAATCGAAATTCTGTATTTAATCAATTCGCGGAAAAATAAAGATAAATTTTTAATGCTTGGATTATTTTGGATGAAATTCTGATAGGTTAGTTAATAATCAGGAAGTGTTAATTAACTGAAAATTGCTTTTACGTATTATTGTACACATGTGACTTAAGAAGGTGACTACTGTGAATGTTTGACTGACTTGAGTCACTACTGCGCATGTGTACCTACGATAGATAATTACTGCGCATCTGTAATTGTCATAAGTGACTACTGCGCATGTGTGAATGTTCTAGGTGACTACTGCGCATGTGTAATTGTTCTAGGTGACTACTGTGCATGTGCGATTGTCGCTACTGCGTTTACTTGCATCGACTACTTATGTCAATTTCAAATTAAACAATATTATCAGAATCAAACAAAACTTGACTTCGTCTTCCGAATTACATTCGATTTGCTACGCACACTTTGTGATTGTTGATCGATATCAGCAATTTTTTTTATATTCCGCGCACGATTGGATCGTGACTCGAAGACGAATTATGAGATACAAAAGTATACCAGATTCGATGAAAAGCAGCGATATCAATGTAAATAATGTTTAAAAAATTATTTTAAAACAAAAAAATAAAAAATGTTTATTTTAAATTATAAATTAATTCGTTTTCTAACTTACAAAAATTAATTTATTTAAAAAAAAATTACTTATGCTTTTAAATTACAAAAAATATATCAAGCTTAAAATATAAATATGTATTTAAATTATTTTGTTTAAAAAAAAACCTTTCAGTTTCTCCGAAAATAATCCATTTTCCAGAAATCATTTAAAGCTTCTACTTTTTATATGCCAAAAAAAACCAAAATTGATGAGTAGGTGGGATATGCTGAAGCGATAGTTTGTCTCAGGAGTGAGATGAGGCACTCTTGAGTAAGATTGATTTCCTCCTTTGAGGTACAGGGCTTAGATAATTAAACGTGCATCATAATCGGAAAATAAATCGCGCTAACAAGAATGGAGCATCCTTTAGAGTTTGATTGTGGTAGCCACTGGCATTAAAAACGCGTTATCTTTTCAAACTAGATTTACCACCCTGAAGGCAAACTTCGAAAGGATCAAATTCCATTTTTCTTCTTCACTTGATGACAGAAAATTAGTACCTTCTAATGTACACGTTTTTAAAACTGTTTTATTTTTCTACTTTTGTGTAAATATTTTATACGCTGTCAACTATTCATGACGATTATTATTTTTATTATTATTATATTATTTAATTATTATTATTAATATTAATATTATTATTATTATTATTATTATTATTATTATATTATTATTATTCATTGAATTATTATATTACTATACCTATATATTATTAAATATACTTTGGTTACAACAAACAAAATTTTAGTACCAGTTACCACAATTTTGATTAACACAGCCAAAATGTTAACATCAGTTACCACAATCTTGGTTCCTGTGAACAGAAACTAGTTGCACTAATCATACTTCTAGATATCATTACTAGAACATTATTCACATTATGCAGAATTCTAGTTATTACTAACAAAATTTTGATATCTGCCACCAGATTATTATTCGCAATTTTTTATAGATGTGTATTTTTTGCGACTGCTGGCATATTTAGTAGTTTTTTTGCGATTTATGAAGTGTCGAGAAGACGAAAGCATTGCACGTATATGGTCATTGTTCTCAGATTTCTTGTGAGGTACGTTGAGGATCAAAAATAAAAGTAAAGTGACACGTACCCACAATTTATGAACTGCCTTGCATTAGCAAATGTCCAAAAACATTCTGGCATTCAAGTTTTCAACAGAGCCTAGCGACTCGTGTTCAGAATTAATTAGCCTTGCGTTTTATTGAAGAGCGTGACAAGCCATTATTTTACCATCTTCAGACAAAATCACAACTCCCGATATATTGCAATAATATGCCGATTCATAAAAGAAATCGTTTTCTTTTAAAAAATAAATAATAATAATAAAAAAAATAATTAAAAAACGTAGTCAAGTTAAACTTTAGTCATCATATTAAATGCATGATTTTTTTGTGTTTATCACAAACCACCATGCCTCTACATGGAGGTCCGCAAAATCAATTTTAGATCAATTAGCAATTTAACAAATTAAGTACATAAATTTTAATTTAAAAAAAACCATTACTATTGTATTTGCAAATTTCACATTTTCCTGAAATCTTTTTTAAATTATTCTTCTTTTATTCGATTCCCCAGAAAAAAGCAACCCAATTTGAGTATTATAACGTTTTGGACACTTGTCTGGATCAAGTAGAATTTTAAAAAATTGTGAAGGTGAAAGTTGGCACATTTTTTAAATAAAAATCATGTTTTACGTTTTTTAAAATTTGTCTGTGTTCCTGAAATTTTTATTCGATTTTCTTTTTTTTATTCAATTCAGTATAAGAATTGCTAAAATTTAATGCTGATTAGAAAAACTACACTTCTCTGGATTAATTTGAATTTTAGCAAAATGTGTTAATCAATATTTATTCTTATACTGAATCGAATAAAAAAAAGAAAATCCAATAAAAATTTCAGGAACACAGTCAAATTTTAAAAAAATGAAACATGATTTTTATTTAAAAAATATGCAAACTTTCACCTTCACAATTTTTTAAAATTCTACTTGATCCAGACAAGTGTCCAAAACG
>WNHD01005683.1:0-10906 GCA_011057455.1 Ganaspis sp. Gsp50 | reverse complement strand
TTAACCTTACTTTCGTCGTTCGAAAACAGATATTGCCTCGATACTTATGAAGGCTATTTACCCTGATATCTGTTGACGTAAATCCAGTTAAATATTCTCCCCGTGAAGGTTTCCTAAGATGGTTCTCGAAGTTTCAAAGCCATGTGATTTTTAGTTTAAGAGCAATTAGTTCTACAAAAATAAATCAACAAGTTTATCAACATTAAATTTATCGATTTATTTTTTGGAGAATTTACTTATATTACGCTGAAACTAAGGATGTCCCTTTTCAGAAACCTCCAAATGTGTCATGAATGTCTGACTCATTATTTTTAAAAAGAAACTTCAGAAAGAAAGATAACAGTAGATCCCTAGATTATCATTTAGAATCTTGGACATGGCCTTATTGTCAAAGAGAGGATATCTTATATATTTGTATTCAAACATTATTTGAAATAATGTTTTATGAGCAAAGTTTTAGGTATTTTTCGGAAATTTTAACGTTGTTTTCTTAAAATAAATATTTATCTGTGAGAAAAGAAATATGTTCATAAAATGAACATAATTTTGCTTCCTCAAAGGAAGCATTGTAATCGTGAAGATTTTCAATTTTCCAAAAATAGTCTAAATTGACTTACTTTCATCTAAAAAGCTTAAATTCGAAGTTTAAAGTAAATGTCCAAATGTGTATAGTGTGTATGTCACCCTTTTTTTTGCCAGGTTATCTGGAGAACGCTTTAACCAATTTCAATAAAATTTGATGCACTTTTTATACTTGTGAATATGAAGATTTGTATGTAGAGATTTTCAAAAATACTTATTCAAATTTTTTTTACTCCATTTTTTTCATTAAAAAAATCCGGTGTTTTGCATACATTTTTTTCCATAAAAAAAATTTGAAGTAACTATAAATAAAATTATATTCTTTGCATTGAGACGAATCGATTGACCTATATATATATGTATAGTCTATATTTTACCATGTCACCAGGATATCTCGAGAACGTTTTAACCGATTTTAATAAAATTTTGTGGAGTTTTTATACGCATGAATATCAAGATTTGTATGTAAGGATTTTTAGACATTCTTATTCAAATTCTTTTAGAACATTTTTTCTTCAAAAATTACGGTTTTTTGCATAAAATTTATTTTCGTTTTAAAAATTAAAGTTATGAGTAAAAAAAATTCATTCCTTGCATCGAGAAGAATCGATTGACCTATATAAAGTAAATATTTGATTAAAAGTTGATGAAGTAAATGACAATTTTCTATTATTTTTGACATTTAAAATCACTTTCTCTGATATAGCTTTTAAATTTTAATTTTTTAATAACAGATTCTCTTGCAAAAATGTTCTACATTAAAAACGAATCGATTGATCTATAAAATGTTAATATTTTACCAAGAACTGATAAAGTGTTTGATAATTTTTCATGATTTTTGACATTTAAAATAGTGATGTAACTTTTAAAATTTTGATTTTTTAATGGCAGTTCCTCTTGAAAATTTTGTCTCCATCAAAGAACGAATCAATTGATTTATATAAAGTACATATTTCACCAAGAATTGATAGAATAAATAACAATATTTGATATTATTGTAATTTAAAATTTCCTTTCTTACCATAACTTATAAAATTATCATTTTTTTTATAAATATATAATGATAATTTTATAAAATTATCATTTTCTTATGGTAGCTCGTTCAAGAAAAATATTGATTGGTAAAAAGCAAATAGACTGACGTGTATAAAATATTTATTTTAACATAAATTTATAGAAATATTGTTCACTTTTGAACTATTTTTTGACATATAAAATTCAAATTATAATATGTGACCTGGACAGTTAAAAGGGACCTTATGTTCGAAAAAATCGATTTTCACTTTTTTTGTTGAATCATATAGATGTGCCCTTTCCAATGCAATAAACCGCGTATTTTTAGCTTCATTACTTTTTTTTACAAATGCGCTTCAAAGGACTTCATTGTTAAAAGAAACGTGAAAATTTTCAGTAGAAAAGAAGTCTATAAAAATTGATCAAATTTGCTTAAAACTTATTATTAGGAGGCTGGTGGGGTCGCTGATTACGAATCTGGAATTAGATTTTCAAAATCCAAAATGGCGGATCCAATATGGCACCCAAAAATTATGAGAATCATATGAATTCGTTGAAAACACATTGAAAGTTCATTACATTTGCTTGAAAATTATTACTCGGGGGATTTTGGGGTCATTGATTACGAATATTGGTTCAGATTTATAAAATTCAAAATGGCGGATCCAATATGGCCGATAAAATTTAAACATTATTCGGATTTGCTTGAAATTCGTTACTCGGGAGTTTTTGGGGTCGCTTATTACGAATCTGACATCAGAATTTCAAAACTCATAATGCCGGATCAATTATGGCGCCCATAAGTGTAAGAATCAAATGGAATCGTTTGAAACTCGTTATGAAATTACAAAACTCTAAATAGCGGATCCAATTTCGCAAAAAATCTGGCTCAATAGTTTTGAAATTCAATAAAAGTATACGCTCTTTTTATCAACAAAGAAATGAATTTCAATCAAATTGAATTGATTTCTTCATTTTAGGCGCCATATTGGATCCACTATTTTGAATTTTATAAATCTGACACAATATTTGTAATCGGCAAACCCAAAAACCCCCGAGTAACGAATTTTAAACAAATTCGATTATTTTTAGAATTATGTCCGCCATATTGGATCCGCCGTTTTGAATTTTATCAATTTTACACCATATTCGTAATCAGCGACCCCAAACACCCTTGAGTAGCTAGTTTCAAGCAAATATAATGAACTTTTAACATGTTTTAAGCAAATCTATTTGTTTTTCAAATTTTTTGGGTGCTATATTGAATCCCCTATTTTGAATTTTGAAAATCTGATTCCGTATTCGTAATCAGCGACCCCAAAAACCCATGAGTAACGAGTTTCAAGTCATTTCGACGTTTAGTAGCATCAATATCGACTTGTTAACTTCAAAGTCGTTTATTTCGAAAACTTAATTTCGGACCTAAGGTCCCTTTTAACTGTTTTTTTTTAAATTTATAATATTATTATAAATTTTAAAATTACCATTTTTTAATAATAGTCTCTTCTTAAAAACTGTTCAAGGTTCCTTTTTTCAAAAAAAAATTTCTCAATAAGGAAGCAAAATGCTCATGAAATGAACATAATTTTCTACTTGTTTCACTTGTTATTATTGTAAAATAAATATTTTGTGGAGTTAGGTTCCAAATGGAAAAAGTTTAAATAACTAATTTTGTTTTTTCTTTAATGGATATTTAATGGTGCCTGTAGATCAGTGCTCTTTTCCATAAAAACAACACTTTTTTAAAAATTTGTTATAAAATTGTTTTAAATCATTGAGATAGGACTTTTTCACTTTTATTTCTAGTTAATACATATAATGAGCTTTACAAATATTATTTTTTTTTAAATTAAAAATGGCGGAGATAATAGCTGTGGTGTTCACCAGTTTTTCCTGAGCACTCCTTGATACTGGGCATGATTCAGCTGTCAATTTTTATCTGAATCCAGTGAACAAATATTTTTCTTAAAGAGTGATAAATTTTGAACAGAGTGATGTAGCTGTTTTGAAAAAAAAGACTTTTACGCCAATGAGAGCACTTCAAAAATTGATTTCATTTTTTGGGCCAAAAATTTCGTGTAAAAAATTCCAGAAAACATTTTCTAATTTTTCAATCGAAAAAATCCTACATCACTCTGTGGAGAATCTACATAAGAAGTTGTGTTTAAATTTTTAAGTCAATCGGTTGAATAGTTTTTGTGCTATCATGCCAACCGTCTCGAAAAATGTAGTTTCGAGAAAAACGCTAAAGAAAAAAAAGTATTTTAGTACATTATAACTTGAAATTTATAACTTGAAATTTTTTCAACTTGCTAACTAATCAGGAATTTCTGAGCCATAATATTCTTCTTCTACAATAGAAAATATGTCGTCCGATTCCTTTTGTTGAGCTCTTTTTAATTTTCTGGCCTCCTTTGTCGCCTCCTGGAATTGTGAATTTTTAAACTTTCGTTAAAAAATGATGTGTTTTAATAAGAGTAATAATGAACAAGATAATTTGTAAAAATTTCTGAAAATTCTTTTATTTCAATAATGTAGATTGATGCCACCTCATTTTGCGGATGGTATGTCAGCGCCCAGAATTGCGTCGTCTGGTCGTAACCTGCCACTATCACGTATTGTCTCGCGTACGATGCATCCAGACGAAGGTTTTCATGATCACGCTGGAACTGTCATGGTTATCGCTTGGGGGCAATTCATGGACCACGACTATACCCTCACTGCCACTCCTCTAGGTAAGTAAGTCACCCCAGAAGTCTCAGTTCTGTACCGGTTAATCAAGTAGTCGGGTATTTTTTTAATTACATAATCCGATATGTGGGAAAAATACGGAATGAACGAAGAGGGGATCTTTTATATAGGAAAATGTGTTTCGAAAGTTCGACGTGTAATATTATGCAATGAAATGTATACACACATCTGTTCTTCTATGAAGAACATTTTTATTCCTATGATATGCAACATATGGCTGACAAGTGACAATAAATTTCTGTCTACACTTCTCTGGTTAATCTTTAAAAACTTCACCTTATGAATACATTAATAAAAGCAGAGAATACACTCATTCACTCCACAAAGTTTTAAGGATCTACAATTTTTTATTCATTGCAAAATTAAATGTTTTTCTAATTTTTTAAATGAATAATTTCAAATTAATAGAAAAGTAATTAATAGAAAAGTAATTAATAGAAAAGTGTTTGAAATCAATAGAAAAGTACCAAATTTGAAATGCTTTCAGCTTGTGAATTATTTTCAGCTCATTAAGATTAATATTTTAATATCAGGGAAATTTCGTTCAAGCTTGAGGCTAATCGAAAGGGTATATGTTCCTTTTAACATAGCATAAAAATTTCATAACAAAATTTCCTAGAAAGGAGAGCAGTCTGAAATTTTCTGGTCAAATCTGCTTTTGGTATGTCATTACCTTTACAGAGAGAAAGTGCATAATCGTATAGGATTAGATATATCAAAAAAATCTAATTATTGCGTTGCATTTGTTTGTCGCAATGATTAAAGTTTTTATAGAGATCAAGTATGTTATTGACGTGAATCGTATTTAAACATTTAAGTGATTAAAATAAAAGATCAGAAAAGAAATACGAGAAAGATTCGTTTTTAATTCTTACATAATGTAATGAGTCCTATCCATTTACATTATGCGCAAAAGTTACTTGTTTAATGAAATCTTGCGCATTAGTTGTCTGCTCAATGAAAACCTAATTTCTATTTATGTTCTAAACATAAAAATGCTATAGTTACTTTCGTAAAACATTTTTTAATCAAATAGAATCCGACCAGTCATTAGGATCCTATTAGTTTCAGATATAAGATCCATATTGGTTCTTATCCCAATTTCGGATGTCGTTTCCGATGTCGGTAACTAGTAGGATATCGCATAATGGATCCGACATACGAAATGATATCGTTTCCGATTTCGGAAAAAAATCTTTGTAGATTCCGACATCGTTTACGACTAGGAATTATCAGTAGGGATTAGAACTTCCTCAGATCCTTACAGATTGGCTTATTGACCACAGCTCGTTGAAGTTCTCCAGAGATAAATCAGTGTTCGTGCTTGTGAATTGAATACTAAATAATTAGTCTCAATTTTATTAACAAGTTTAACTTTATACCAGTTTGACAAGTTGGCAGTAGAGATCAAATTTAGCAATTAACATAATAGTTTTGGTATAAACATAACCCCAATTGATGCATTGCTAAAAGCACTGTTCATTCCTTGTTACCTTTTCTATTTAGTTAGAATTACCTGTATTTAAAACAAAGAATTATTGAAAAACACAATTAAATGATCACAATAGTATTAATAAAAAAGAAGATATAAACAATCTAAATAAAACTTACAAACAGCTTTTACACAGAAATTTTTTAATTTCTTAATTACCGCTCTTATCCATTCGAACTAATTCCCCATCCATTTGTTTTGACGGGTGAAGGTCTGCTTTGTATTTATTTTTGTATTGTAAATTTCGTTCTCTTAATTTTGAAGAAATCAGTTTGTTTTTACCTTTTGATATGGCAAAAACTTCTAGACCGACTCACCGTTTGGTGATGTTCTTTAATTTTTGACGAGTTTCGTTTAGATGTAAACTTTCTACTGTTTGTGCTTGTTCGTGTTAAAAAATGACTTGTATATATATATTATATTTTTTTGTATATTGTTTTCCAGCCTGATGAGGTCAACGATATGTTGACGAAACGTAGCTTGAATAAAGACGGACCTTTACATCAATGTGTTTTGTGTTTTTTTTCGTTTTATTTTATAGAAAAAATAACAATTACCTACACAAATTTTGCTCCAAAGGATCGATAGAAACCTATTTTTAATGTAATAAACGCAACAAATTTAATTAAAATAATGTTAACAAATTGTTCGCAGATGCCTTCAATCGTAATGACCCGGAAGAGTGTTGCAATCGACAACCACACCAAAAACATCCTTACTGCAATGAAATCTACATTCCCGAAGATGACTACTTCTACAGATTGTTTAATGTTCGTTGCATGGACTTTGTTCGGGCTTTCCCATCAGTGCGTCCCGGCTGCCGACTCGGAAGCAGAGTTCCCTTCAATCTTCTCACAGGAGTCCTTGATGGAAACACGGTTTATGGAGTAACTGATTTTCATGCGAGGTACAAAGAACTTAATCTCCAAATTTGAAAATAGCATTGATCATTTAAAAAACTGGATATTCATTTCATGCTGTAAAAATCAAGAATAAATTCAGGGAAAAGGTTTCGTAGGTTCAGGGAAAGGAAATAAGGCAAGGGACTCTATAAATCTGCAGAAGAGGAAGTAGAATATAAAATCCTGACGACACTAATTTTTTTAAAGAAATGGTCCATACTCTGATACCATATGATAAGAGGAAATTAAGTCAGCTCTACTCTAGTTCATTGCGGGTTCTATTACGACACTAAGAGGCCATAAATCACTATTGTGAATCCCGTATTTATAAAGCAGGGCTAAACACTTTCTATTCTGCAAGTCATGTGATTTGCGTTACTCAATCAATGCCCACAGTCTCCTCTTACATTCAAAAGACCATAATCTTTGTTTGCGTCAAATCTGCAATTATAGGAGCAGAAGCGAGACTGCTTTTAGTTCTGACTATTATAATTGATTTACTGGTCAGAATAATTTAGTTAAAATAATAATAATGTGCCAGATTCCGGGCTATAAATCATCCCATGGAAAATTGACGATCTTTGCGTACCTATTGAAGAGAAATATTTTCTTTCAGGGTTATTACACTCTCTGCCTTTGTTTACAATGTCACTTGTTGAAAGTTACTTCTTAAAATTATAATTGACGATTTTTAGATATATTTAAATAAATTGTATACATATATGCGGGTGAAAAGTATTTACCAGACATATTTATTGCATTAGCTTCATATATAATTTCAATTTCTCTTTTTGTAAACTAAATCAAGTAAATATTTACAATTTGGAAAATGGAAACCTAAAATTTAACAGACAATGAGTCAAAAATAAAAATTATTTCAGTCACCAAGAATCGAAGCAGAATCTCTCCAATTCTCAGTTGAACAGATTATTCACCAACCTCTTTTCATTATTATTTGAAATATCCCGTGTGGGAAAATGTTGGGGATCTGGTCGGGCGCTGGCCAGATCGTCTATTTTCGAAATCGGGCTCTCGCCAGACGGTCTTGATATGGTGCTAGTCAGAACTGTAACGTTTCAACCACGATTTGGTCTAAACTAGACCATCTGGCCAGCGTCATATCAAGACCGCCTGGACAACGCCCGATCACAAAAATAAACAGTCTGGCCAGCGCAAAAAAGATAAAGATGTGGTTCTAACTCTTTCTAACCAATGGCATTTTTTCACCCTACTGGAAAATCCTATATAAGATTCTATATAGTATCCTATATAAGATTCTATATAGTATCCTATATAGGAATTATATATTATCCTGTAGGAATCTATATAGATAGCTCCTACAAGGAAATCATATGTCGACGTATAGGAATCGATATGTTCACCTATAGGGCCTATATAGATCCCTATAGGTAATTATATCTTGACATATAGGATTGATATAGGTCACCTATGTAGGATATTTTAAAGACTCCTACATAGGATGTTATACAGGTCTCATCATAAAATTCCTCGTACTCCTATATAGAATCCTATATAGTTTCCTATGTTGATATTCATAAAGGTTCATTTCATTTCATTCAGAAAAATTTTTATTTACATTCCTACATAGAATCCTATATAGGATTTTCCAGTAGGGCAGTTTGGACACATGCCTCCATTCTCGCCGGATCTGTGTAATTTATCTAAGATTTATTGATTTTTATTTATTATGCATTTGAATTAACATTTTATTATTTTTAATAACAAATATTTAGAAAACTGCGAACTGGGTATGCTGGACTTATGAGGATGAATCCAGTATTTTCTGAATATGGTTTAAAAGATCTGTTACCTCTCAAGTTGGATATCCCAGATGAAGGTTGCACGCGTCCGAATCAATCCATGTTCTGCTTCGAAGCTGGTAAGTTATAGCATATGTAACATATATGTAGTTAAGAACAGAGAACTCGTGTTTTAAATGATTTTATTAAAAAATGCAAGCCTTAAAATGTATAGCCCTCAAGTAGTTATTAAAAAAGTACGAAAATTTTAAAAATATTTTTTAGCGCAAAAATAACTCAGCCCCTCAAAATAAAATAATTTTCTTGTCCGAGAGACCTGACTAGTAATTTCTTGTACTACGTATTTCGGGTCGCTGAATCCGAATCCGAGGTCAGAATTCAAGAGTTCCGTGACTTATTCTTTCTAGTCTCAAAGAACGAGAAATTTAAGTTTAAATTGTTGTAGAATTTGTAGACAGTGTATAAAAAATGCAAAACTGACATTAATGTAATCTTTGAAGTATTACCTTTAAGTTAAGCCCTAAAAACTTTAAAAATAGTCAGTAGTTGCCGAGAAATGACTGCAAACGTTCGCCCATGTAAATCGGCAAAACTGAGATTGTATTCGAGGTAAAATAATGGGTTTTAAGGAGAGTTTGGCTGATTTACATGAGCGAAACTTAAATTTCTTATTTTTTGTGGCTAGAAAAAAACGCGGAGTAACTTTTGAATTCTGACTTCGGGTTCAGATGTGCGACCCAAAATGCGTAAGGAATGACTATAGTCTGGTCTGTCGGACAAATAGTTTGAACCGCGCCAAAAACTGTTTTATTGCCGAAGAGTAAATTGCTGTTTATAAATAAGATAACATCTAGATCTTGATCAATTAAATTTGTGTTTAAATATTAATTTAGCAACAAATAAAAAATCTAAATCTAAAGTTTTATAAATATTCTATTAATGCATCTTTTAGAATTTTATGAAATCTATTTTATTTATATTTGTATTTGATAATATAAATACTATTTTTCGGTTTGAGTTTATGTTAAACTGATGTGATACCTTAAGTTCGAACTGAAGGTACGTAATTAGAAACCATGATTATTACTTCCTGTTAGAAATTAAATTTGGAAAACCCCGCGACTGTTACAACTAGCCCCAAGCTGGGGTAAGTTGTAACAGTCGATTTTTTTTAGAAAAACATTTATTGTGTGGAAAATATGTACTTTTAAATATTTTCTTTGATCTTATTTACTATATGAAGAAATGATCTTTCGATTAAAGTAATAATACTTTGAAAAGACTTGATATATTCTAAAATATTAATAATAATAATCGACAATTTCATTCATTCATTCTTTCCTTCATTCTGTCCACACCTGAAGTTGCTCGTTTATGAATTGAATTGTTTTTCGAAAGATTTTGACATTTCCTATAGTGTTTACTCAGTTAAAGTTTCGCGCATCTATTTATTTGCAAATTATATTTAACTACTTTAGAATTCTAATTATAACAATAGAAAAATAAAATTTTATTTAAATGTATGAGTATGGAATTCTTTTTAAAAAAATGGAATTTTAAGAAGAAAATATAAATAGATTTAATGAAATATAAGGTAATGTAAATTCTTATTTCGTACAGAGGAATTGTTTACTTCTTAAATAAAAATAAATTTTTAAAGAAATGTTTTTTAATTAAATAATTAAATTATTTTAAGAAAGGAAGGTAAAATTGAAATTTTGATTCTTGTTTCTTTTAAAAAATATAGTAGCTTCTTCAAAACAAATTCTACAAAATTTCTGTTAATTTTTCAGACATTTATTGCATATAAACAATTACATATTCTAAAACCCTCGTAATATTTCAGAGTCATTTTAAAAAAATCCTTAAATTTTCTAAAACTTTCTTGAATGTTTGCAATCTATTAAGCTTTAAATACTTTAATAACAGATTAAATTTAAGAAATTTTTTATTATTTTTAATCTTTTTTTGTCAAATTTTATTTTATTTTGAACTGAAAAACACACATTCTTATTTAACTTAATTATAATAGTTAAATTGAGAGTAATAAAATAAAAATTATATTCTTACAATTTTTAGGTACTTTTTTTGGATTTACTGTTAAATTTGATCTTGAATTTTAAATAATAATAATAATATTTTAGATTTATTACATTTTATAAGTACTTTTTAAAATTATAAGAGTAAATCTTAAGAATGAATCATGAAATTTTACTGACTAACAATAAGAATGAAAATCTTATTTAAAAAATAATAAAAGGAAATAAATAATGTTCGCCCTGTAACAAGTTTCTTAAATAAAATACATTTTATATAATCAAATAACAAAAATTGTAATATAAAGAAAACAAAATCTTAAAAGAAACCTCTGGGTGCTCAAATTG
>WNHD01005679.1:1270-14487 GCA_011057455.1 Ganaspis sp. Gsp50 | reverse complement strand
ACATCGTGCCCCGTCTTACCGACAACAGAGGTTACTGCAGAGTGACTGCTAAGCTGCAAACTGTTTTTGACTCGACACTTAGTGGGTGTTGCACCTGTGAACTTCTTCTTTCTTTCGATTTGAGTGTAGAAAGAGAGTTGCACCTGGATGTTCCACGCGCTAGCGTTTAACCTATGTGATTTTGGGGTGGTTTTCGTTAAATCTGGGTGAAAACATTACTTTCGCGAGCGTTGCTTTGGGTCCAGGAACCGACCATTTTGCAACCGTTGGATTTCATTAATTTGAGTATTATATTTATTTTGATTCTTTTCATATTATTTTTAAATATAACATATGTAGCTCTTCGCTCTTCTTCCCGAGTACAGTTTCGAGAAGAAGACCCAGGATTCACCACGTGGAGGTGGCTACATTTCGAATCCCGCCCACTCCCTACCCAACCAACCAACCAATTGGGAGTTTTGCATCTTAAGGGGGGGGGGTTTGTTCTGGGAGGTAAAAAACATGGTCATTTTTGTGAATTTTTATTAAGGCAACGGTAAATGTTTTTATAAAAATTCTTTTTGAACATTATTAGGCACTTATTAAAGAGCATTTTGTCAAATTCTTGTTAAAAAATGTTGACGTTTTTTTTAATTTTAGAATTTTTGACGGCTAAATAGTGCAAAACACCCGTTTTTCGCTTTAAAATCCCGTCATTTTGTAGCTGTATCTTGAAGAAAAAAAAATGATAAGAAAAACGTTGGGGGCGGGTATTTTATGTGTTAAAAAAGTATGACAAATTTGGTAAAGATCGATTCAATAATTTTCGAGTGAGAGTGTTCACCGACTCTTTCAATAATGATTTCAAGAAAACTGCGTTTAAAGTTGAACACAAAAAAAATGGACATACTATATATTTTTTTTAACTCATACATTTCCTCACAATGACTTAAAACTTTTCTGGAATGTTTTTGAGATGCTTTTTGACAAGAAAATACAAAAGAAGAGCGAAACAATTTTTTGGACCATCCCCCCCCCTTTAAAAAAATTTAAACTACACTACCGTCGGAAATTGTCGGTGGATCCGCCCAGAGTGGACTAAAAATATTGCTTCATTAAAATCTCATTATCTCAGTCAAAAAGTAAGATAGAGATTTGTATTTTGAAAATTTGGCAAGCTTATAAAATTCTGCTGTAGATAATGTATTAGTCAGAAATGATTCTTGGACATTTTAAAGTCGTTATATTAGTCGATAAGTTGGAACAAACAATTTCGATTTCTCAATATTGTTCGATATGTTTCAGCTAGCTCGACGCCTAATCTACAAAAATTATAACAAAAAATTGAAATCTACCTTATCTTTTTTGATAAATTATCATCTTTAATTTCAGCCAAGAAAAGTTAAAAAATATTAAATGATTCACGAAATAGGACTTAAAACGTTTGAGCATGTTTTTCAGAAAAATCAGCTAAAATCATTGTTTTTACATGAAAATGATGATTTTTGAAAAAAACATGCTCGAACGTTTGAAGTCATATCTCGGGAACCACTTAATATTTTTTAACTTCTCTTAGTTTAAATTAAAGCTGATAATTCAGCGAAGAAGATAATGTAGATTTCAATTTTTTGGTATAATTTTTATAGATCAGGCGTCGAGGTGAAACATATCGAACGATATTGAGAAAATCGAGATTTTTTGTTCCAACTAATCGACTAATATAAAAACTTTGAAATGTGAATAAAACATTTACTAATACATTATCTAAAACAGAATTTTCTAAGCTTTCCAAATTTTCAAGACCCAAATCTCTATCTTTTTTATTGACGGAGACATATAGAGATTTTAATGAACCAATGTTTTTAGATCCACTCTGGGCGGACACACCGACAATTTCTTATGGTAGTGTATTTTTTTTTTAATATATACTTATTTTTGTCTCTGCCAAGTGGGTCAGACATTATCGTTAATTTCTTTTGTAAATAGTGTAAATAGAAAATATTAATTTTAATTAGAAAGATGCATCATACCAACAGAAAAGTACAAATCAGTTTTGAAAGGCAAATTAAATTGTTTATTTTATATCATAACCTATTATTTTCCATTTTCTGATAGATTTAGAGAGAAAGGTTTGTTATAATGGAACTAATAACTACATGTTTAGTTAAATAAATACATGGGAATCTTCAGTGACGCCATTTGACCGTTTAGTAAAGAATACTGAATTTGTTGTTATACTGACAGCTGTTTAGTTCAAATCACAATACGTTTAGTAAATCGTATAGCTATTATGCTGCTTAGTTGGGTTAAATTAGTATTGACTATACTCTTCTTTTAGTGTAAACTCTCTTTTCTCTTTTCTTACGTTCCATTTATTCCCTCTGACTTTTCTTTCCACTTTATAGGTCAAAAAAAAGTAAAATAAAGTAATCTGTCCACTTCTCTATCTTCATGTTCTACAGATTTATATTTTGTCCTCCCTTTCTTTCTCTATTCATTATTTTCCATTCCCTACCCTACAACTCTTACGCCTGTTTACACCATCATCTTATACTTTATCTGTCCTGGTTTCATAACAATCTTTAACTCGCCTGCGAGTTCCTTGTGCCTTCCGTTATAATTCTTTTTCTCAATTCTGCCCTTTGTCCACTCCCTAATTCAGCTAATACAGTCCCTTAAACATCTATTTTTTTAACACTCCTCATCCAACCATCGTGTATACCCTATCTCTTTTGTCTTCTCTCGTATCCAGGTGCGAATCTCCGATCGGGCCATGGTTGGGCCGACCATTGCAACAGTTGGGCCAACTTTGGCATTTTGGTCGGGCCAACCAGTAAAATGATCACACTGGCCGACCGTCGGATTTTGATGGTCGGCACACAAGGTTGGGCCAACTCTGGTATTTTAGGTCGGCCGACCGCCGGCAAATTTAGTCGGCCCATCCATGGGTGCCGACCATTAACACTACAGTCGACACCATTCGTTGGGTCAACCTAGGCATGAACTATCGGGCCAACCATGGGATTTCCGGTTGGCGCAACCAGTAAAATGATCACACTGGCCGATTGTCAAGTATTAATGGTCGGCAGCCATAGTTGGGACGACAGTGAATGCCAAGGTTGGCCAAACCATGGGTGCCGACTGTCGGGTTTGGATGGTCGGCATCCACGGTTGGGCCAACCTTGGCAATAACTGTCGGGCCGACCATGGCATTATTGGTCGGCCCAATCAGTATAATGATCACATTCCCAATTGTTGAGTGTAAAAGGTCGGCACCCATGGTTGAGGATGTCGACTGTAGTGTTAATGGTCGGCACCCATGGATGGGCCGACTGTATCTACCGACTAAATTTGCCGACGGTTGGCCGACCTAAAATACCAGAGTTATCCCAACTCTGAATGACGACCTAGTTTGCCGACGGTCGGCCGACCAAAAATGCCACAGTTGGCCCAACTCTGGGTGCCGACCTAATTTGCTGACGGTTGGTCGACTTAAAATGACAGAGTTGGGCCAACCAAGAACCAACCGTTTAACTCTGGCGGCCGACCGAAATTCGCACCTGGGTATGTCCTATTTTTCCCCGTTTATTTGCTCTCTTTATCTTTCTATTTCTTTGTCCACCCTCTGTCCCTCTTATTTCCTTCCCTATTATCTTTCATTCTTTTTTCAAATTTTCTTAAACGATTAGCTTCCCACTCTATATTCTTTCTTTCCTCAAACCCAAACCCTCCAATTTCCTAATTTCATTCCTATCAACTTCCTCCTGACCTTTTCTTCCGCCAAAATATATTCAATCATAGTTTCTCCTTTTTCTATAAACTTAAATTCTCATTCTTTATCCCCTTTTAACCTTTTTCCCTGCAATCCTTTTAAAATTCCCATCCTGCCTCCCCTCCTCTCCTATAGATCCTTAAGTTTTACCTCATTAACAATTATTGACCTCACTATGCAGACATCCTTTTCTTTCCCATTACTCCATATTGTCTCCTTTAACCCTTCTCTTACCCCAGATATCATTTCTCCTATATTTCTGCCCATTGACTTTTCTTTTTTCGCCTCGTCGCACTTCTCTAAAGTGTCCCAAACACCTTTATTTTTATTCTTTGTACTCGACACATTACAAAACACTATCTCTAATTCTTCCCAATTGCCCTCTTCTCCACCTACAACCCTTTCACGCTCTTTATTCTAATTGTCTAGTAAACCTTCTCTACACCTCTCTATTCTATCCGCTTCTATTCAGATTTTCATTTCTTTTAAGTTTCCCTTCATTTTCTAGTTCAAAGACCCACATTCCCTGTTTACTCTCTCATTTCCTTATTCATAAATGATTCTTCGCTTTTACTTTCTTCCATCCTCTCTTTCCTATTTTCCGTCAACTCCAATCTCTCAAGTCTGTCCATCACTCCATCCAATTCTTTACTAACACCCTTCCTCCTTTCCTTCTGTCTAGCTTCTATCTCTGCCATCTTTCCTTTGTTTTCTCTCCAACCTTCTCTTTTTTTATTTCATCTTTTATTTCAATAATGAGATTAATTTAACCTCGGTTTTAGATATAGCTACTCCACAAACATGTAATGTACCTATACAGAAAAAAATATGAACCGTTTGTACTATTCGATGCCCCTTTCTTCATCGTATCCCCACTTTTGTACCAGCAGAGTTAAGCATGCGATTGAAGTAAAAGCCCATGGAAAACAGTAAAGACACTACAACCGTACACAGTCCGACTCTGCTACTGCAAAAGCGGAGATACAGTAATATACTACAAACGCTTAATTTTTTTCGATGTAGTATGGTTACAGGAACTTATTTTCGGTATTTTTTATGGTCCCGTATAATTAATTAAACAAGGTTCTAATTTCATGATCATTTTGCTCACTTCTGATCCATTTTCGATAAAAAAAAAATAATTTCTCAAAGAAAGATAATTTAGAATATTTAATTAATATGTTAAACAACAAATTATTTTAAACCAGCAGAAGACAATTACTTTCTAGAAAACTTATAACTGTTGAAAATATTTTATTCTTGACAAACTAAATTAAATTAAATTGAACTAAATTAGATTAAATTAAATTGAATTAAATTAAATTGAATTAAATGGATTAAATTAAATTGAAATAAATTCAATTAAATTAAATGGAATTAAGTTAAATTAACATTATTTAGATTTTGATGATTGAAAATCACATTTCTTATTTACGTCTAACACCACGGGCATTACCACGGCCAGTACCACGGGCAGTACCACGGCCAGTGCCACGAGCAGTGCCGCGACCAGTGCCGCGACCAGTTCCACGGCCAGTACCACTGACAATTCCACGGCCATTACCAGGAAGTTTATCACGGTTATCTCCATGGCAGTCTTTTCGGCTTTGATTGCTTTCTACAAGAGGCAATATTAATAAGGAAAAAAATAATAATATTGCACGAAGTTTAGTCCTATGGGGAGGAAATGGAACAATTTTTTAATAAGGAGTGAACTTTGGGCTTTTTGAGTGCTTATGGCAAAGTGAATACAAATTTAGTTTTAACATTTTCTAAAGTTTTTACTTCCCTCTTAAAAAATAGAATACAAATTTTAAAAATGTTAAATTTTACTATATTTCATAAAATAAGGAATATTTCAAAATTTTTTCAAATATTCAATATCTTAAAAATAAATAATTAAAAAAACAAACACCCATAAATTAAAAAAATCACACACAAGATAAATAGCTTTTGATAAGTTAATAAATGCATTTTAAGAAAAAAACTCCTTATTTACACATAATTGAATAAAATAACTTATAAAGAATAATTATTGTTCTACCATTATTTTCTATTAAATAATAAATTACTTCTTGGCCGGAACAGTATAGTAGTGTTTAAAAATATTAAGTGGTTCTTGAGTTATGAATCAAAATGTCGGAGCCGTCGGCGCATGTTTTAATGAAAAATAATCATTTTCAGTAAAATCGCATTTCAAGGAGAAGCTTCTAGTCAGATGTTTTGAGCCATATTTTGAGAACCACTGAATATTTCTGTGGTTTTTTGGTCTTAAGTTGAAGGAGATACTTCAAGGAGTACATCCAGGCTGTCCAGGGCGGTTCCAAAAAAAAATTCCCTGACTTTTCCCTGACTTTCCCTAACCTTTCCCTGAACTTCCCCTGACTTTTTTCTACATGTTTTTTCCTTAAAAACTTTAAAATTTGTAAAAAAAAATTTATTACGAATAAAATTTTTAATTTTCCTTATTGTAAAACTTTTCTTTGACTTTAAATGAAATTCCCTGACATTCCTTGACCTTTCCCTGACCAATAAAATTCCCTGACTTCCCTGACCGCTGGACACCCTGAAATCAATATCTGTAGGTTTCAGATTTTAGCTGCAGTTTTCATACATTCTACGAGTTAAACTTAAAAAATTTAGTCAATCTGATTATTCTGACTCAACATTCGGATTCAATTGACAAAAATACATAAGAATACACTACTGTAGTGTTTTGGACACAAAGAAGTTTTATTATATATTAACTAAATACAAATTTTCTAATAATTAAAGTGTGTTGTTTCTGGTCGTGTTTGATATTAATTTTTAATAGCCTTAATATAATTAAATTAGAATAACTTTTAAGTTTATTTGACTGTAAATTATAGCACTTTTCATTATTTTATCGTTCAGAAATTGTACATTCTAATGTTCAATCAAAAATAAAAAATATGTTTTCTATAAAGCAGTAAAAAATATTTTCATTTTTATTAAAAAAATGTCATATTATGTACTTTTCATTTCTTTTATGTTTAAAAAGAGCAGAAATAATAAAAAAAATACATAGATTTAAAGATTTGAGTCCATTCTTTATCAGGAAATTGTTCCTTCTCTCAATTCTATATTTCTTGTATATAACTGAAATATTTGCCCATAAAACTAAACAACTGTCAATTAATAAAAAGAATTTTCTCAGAAAATTAGCATTACAATAGTAAACTAGAAAAACAATGAAGTTTATATTAGCGAATAGGTACCTTCAATATCAAAAATTTTTAAATCTTTGTCGCTTAAATCATCATCTGTTAACATTGGGCAGGGCGATATGGACCTAATTTTGCTTCTTGATGACGTAGCGGACCTGGAAGAAGCAGGAGGAGTTGTGGCTGAAGAAACTGCTGAAGATCCGGAACTAGTGTCAGAGAAGTTTGAATTCGATGAATCGCTGGAGATAGATATACTTGAAACTAATAACGCATTGGAGTTGTTTAAGTCGGCTGAGTTAGCTACAATATTAGTTTTGTTTTTAACGCTGGTCTTGGGTGGAATTGTGGACTTTTTATCAAGTTTTGATTTATGGGCTAATGTTGACGACGTTTCAGCGGTAGGTATGGATGAAGTTGCTGGTTTTTTTGGGGTGCCAGATTTAGGTGATGTTGAGGAAGTTCTACGAGTGTCAGATGTGGAGAAACTTACAGACCTTTTTCTAGCTTTGGATGTTGTTGACGCTAAAGTACTTTTTGAACCTTTAAAACTGGACGGAGAAGCAGCCCTACTTTTAACATCAGAATCAATTGAAGAAACCGAATTATTTCGCGCGTTCATTTTAGGTGGAGTTGCGGACTGTTTCCGAATATCCGATCTCGGTGGAGTTGGGTACATTTTTCGAGCGTGTTTCGGAGAAGTTAACGTCTCTTTTTGAGTGCTGGTTTTTTTAGAATCTGCAGTCCTTTTTCGAGTGATGGATCTAGAGGAGTGTTTTTGAGTATTGTATCTAGGAGGAGTTTTCGACTCACTGCGAGTATTGGATCTATCTGGAGACACGGAATGCTTTCGAGTTTTCGATTCGGTTGCAGTTGAGGACTTTTTCGGAGCGTTAGATACGGTTGGAGTTGTAGATCGTTGTCGAGTATTGCATCTAGGAGGAGTAATAGACCTTCTACGAGAATTGGTTGTCGATGGCGATGAGGAATATTTCCTACTTTTTGATCCAGTTGAAGTTGTGGACTTCTTTCGAGCATTGGAAGCCGGTGGAGTTGTAGAACAATAACGAGTATTGCATCTAGGTGGCGTTGTAGACTTTTTATGAAGATTGGTACTTGATGGCGAGTCGGATTTTTTTCGAATTTTCGATTCTGTTGAATTCGACGACCTTTTCCGAACATTAGATTCTGATGGAGTTGCAGACCGTTTTCGAGTAGATCTAGGAGTAGTTGCAGAAATTCTGAGAGTATTTGATATAGATGACGACGCGGAAATTTTCATGGCTTTTGATCCGTTTGAATTAGCAGACTTCTGTTGATCGTTCAATTCGGGTGAAGTTTCAGACCGTTTTCGAATATTCCAGCTAGAAGGTGTTGACGATCTTGTACGAGTACTGGTTCGACATGGCGATGCTGATATTTTTCTATTTATTGATTTCATTGAATTTGCTGACGATTTTCGACCATTTTTTTCGAATGCAGTTGTGGATTGTTTTTGTTGATTGCGTCTTGGAGAGGTTGAAGACATTTTACTGTTCTTGGAACTAGATGGCGAAACGGAATACTTTCTAGATTTATATCTAGGAGAAGTTGTAGATTTACGATCTTTGCTCCTAGATGGCCTTGCTGAACATCTTTGAGTTTTTGATCTAGGTGGAGTTGTTGACCTACGAGTATTCGATTTGGATTGTGATGTGGAATGCTTTCTAGATTCTGATCTAGGAGAAGTTGCATAATTACGACTTTTGGATCTGGATGGCGATACCGAACACTTCCGAGTATACGATCTTGGTGGATTAGCGAAAGCTTTATGAATATTGGACCTGGATGGCGTCACTGACCTTCGTGTTTTCGATCTAGGTGGAGTTGCACACCTACGAACATTGGATTTGAATGGCGATGGAGAATAATTTCTAGATATCGAGTGAGGCGGAGTTGTAGATCTATGAGCATTGTATCTGGATGGCGACGCGGAATACTTTCGAGTCTTCGATCTTATTGTTACTGGAGTTGCCGACCTTTTACGAGTACCATACTTGGATGGCGTTGCAAAATTGCTTCGAGTTTTCGACCTAGGTGGAGTTACAGATCGTCTATGTGTATTAGATTTGGATTGCGCCGTGGAATGCTTCCTAGATATCGATCTAGGTGAAATTGCAACTCTACAAGTATTGGATCTGGATGAGATTATTTGATTTTTTGAAGTATTCGATCTTGGTGGAGTTGCGAAACTTTTACGAACATTAGACCTGGATGGCGTCACTGACCTTCGTGTTTTCGATCTAGTTGGAGTTGCAGACCTGCGAGCATTGGATTTGGAAGGCGATACGGAATACTTTCTACATTTTGATTTAGGCGGAGTTGTAGATTTAAGATAATTGTATCTGGATGGCGATGTAAAATAATTCCTACTTTTCGATCTTTGTGGAGTTACGGACCTTTTACGGGTATTGCATCTCATTGGCGTTGAACTTTTTCGAGTTTTTGATGTAGATGGAGTTGAAGACCTCCTCCGAGAACAGGATTTGGATGGCGATGCGAAATACTTTTTAGATTTGGATATTAGTGGAGTTGTGGACCTTTCACGAGTATTGTGCTTGGAAGGCGTTGCTGAACTTCTTCGAGTTTTTGATGTACGTGGAGTTGTAGACCTTCTCCAAGCGTTGGATTCAGATGGCGATGCGGAGTACTTTCGACATTTTGATCTGTGTAAAGTTGAATTTCTACGAGTATTGGATTTAGATGGCGTTACTGAACTTCTTCGTGTTTTCGATGTTGGTGGAGTTGTAGACCGAGAATTGGATTTGGATGGTGATGCTGAATACTTTCTTGTTTTCGATCTTGGTGGAGTTGCGGACCTGCTACGAGTATTGCACCTGGATGGAGTTTGACCTCTTCGAGTTTCCGATCTAGGTGGAGTTGAAGACCTTCTACGAGTATTGGATTTTAATTGTGATGGGGAATACATTCTAGTTTTCGTTCTTGGTGGAGTTGCGGATCTTTTACGAGTATTGCACCTGGATGGGATTGTTGAACTTTTTGAAGTTCTTGATCTAGGTGAAATTGTGGATCTCTCACGATTATTGGATTTGGATGGCAATGCGGATTTGTTAAATGTTTTCGATCTAGGTGGAGTTGTGGACCTTTCTCTATCTTTTGATGCGGCCCTCTTTTGAATATTCGATTTAAGTCGATTTACGGACCTTTGTGCAGAGTTGCAACTAACTGGAGATGTCGATCGTATTCGACTATTCGATCTAGGTGAATTTGTGGACCTTCTTCTATCTTTGTATGCGGTTGGCGTTGAGGAACTTTCTTGAGTATTGGATAGAGATGGAGTTGAAGACCTCTTTTCAATATCGTCATTGACTGAAGTTGTGGAACTTTCTCGAGAATTGGTTCTAAATTGAGTTGCAGACCTTTTTCGAGAATTGAATCTAGGTGACGTTACAGTGTTTTTTCGATCAATCGACTTTTGTGGAGTTACGGATCTTTTTCGATCTTTCCATTTTGGTGCAACTTCGGATTGTGATGATGTATTTGATCTTTTCGATGTCGTGGATGTTGAATGAATCCTTGGTTCAGGAGGATTATTTAAATTCTCTTCACACTCAACATGATTTTTGGTCGACTTTTTCTTTTTATTTTCAGACATGTTTTGCGAGATATAGAAGCAGCCTGACCTCGTCTTGGTTTCTGGTTATTATGAAAATTAATATATTCTTATTGTTAAAATTATAATTTAGATTTATTTCATTATGTTAGTTTTACATTTTCTGAAAATAAATAATATTTTATACACAAAGATTTTAAGTAATATTTTTTTCGAACAATGCATTAAATAGAATTAATCATCATTATGATAAAGCTTCTCATATATGGAATCAATATTATATAAAAATGTATACCTGGGATAAGTTTCAACTCTTCTTCAATCGTTTTTAAAAAAGATTTGTTAAGAAGTTTTACGTCCCATCTGATAAAAATTATTTGGATTTAATTAATTGTATTTTTGCTTTAAAAAACGAAGCCTAGTTTATAAATAAAGTAGGTAGAAAATTATGTACATTTCATGAACATTTTGCTTCCTTATAAAGAGATTTTTGTTTTTGCAAAAATCATCCTTCATCAGCTTTTAATAATGAACTATTATGGGATCCCACTATTATTTTTTATATGTACAGCTCCGATTTATTCGCTTTTTAATACAGAAAAGTTTTTTTTAAAAAAGGAAATATCATTAAAAAATCCAAATCTTAAGTTATATCATAAAATATACTATTAAATGTAAAAAATAATAAAGAATTCTCATTTATTCCATCAATTATTATTGGTTAAATGTAGACTTTACATAGTTCAATCGATTCGTGTTGATACAAGGAATATGAGATTTTTATTCATTAATTAAAATTTTTATTAGGGAAAAGAATTTACCCATGAAACCTTATTTTTTAAAGAAAACATGACCTCAAAAATTTTTGATTAAGTATTTTTAACACTCCCTGTGTCTATTTCTAGATTAAAATGAGTACCAATGGGAAGAAAACGATTGTGCAAATAATATTCCAATAATGAGAGTTGAGAGTCGAGTATTGGTAATATAGTCTTGGTAGAATCTTTGGGATGATCACGATCTTGCCAATGATTTTGCAAAATCCTTGACAACCATCCTTAGACCATTATTGCCTGCCAAATTAGTGCCAATATTTCTTATGATTTCTTCATATATTGACAACAATTATTGGGACAATATTAGAACCCAATATTATGCAATTAATTGGCCTGCTTGTAATGAACCAGTAAATACTGTTTAACTTTTGAAACTTTTTTATAAATTCTTTTCTTCTTAGACAAAAAGAGACAACAATTTTAAAATACAAATTCGCTCTGAACACAATGTGGTCATAGAAGGCGAATGGAGTTGAACTGTGGACTCTGACTTCGATATTATACACACCTCTTCTCATAAATATAAATCTGAATCTCATAAGCGAGTAAAAAATACTTGCGCGCACTCTATGCGACAATGCTAGAACTACTGCTCGAATAAAAAATTTTGGGCAATTGCTGCTGTGTAGCCTTCATACCGCGGGAGTTTTTAAAACTCAAATAATTACTTTTAAATTACTGAATTATAAAATACGATAAAATTAAATAATAAACTGTATATTTTAAGTTTGACATCCACTAATTTTATTTAAACTTAAGATAGATAGTTTAGTATTTAATTTTCTAGTATTTTTTAATCCAGGCATTTAAAAGTTATCAGTGGAGTTTTAAAAATTCCGGCGCTCTGCAGGTTGCGCAAAATCTTTGATTCGAGTAATGGTTTCAGCATTGTCGCATAGAGTGTGCGCAAGTATTTCTTGCTCACATATGAGATACAGATTTATATTTACGAGAATAGATGTGTGTAATATTGACGGCAGAGTCCAGAGTTCGGCTTCAATCACCTTCTATGACTATATTATGTTCAGAGTGAATTTTTCTTTTAAAATTTTTCCTCTTTTTATTTATAAGAAGAATGAAATTTAAAATAAAGTACAAAAGTTAAATAGTATTTATTGGTTCATTCTGGGCATGCTAATTAACAGCGTAACATTGGGTTCCAATGTTGGCCCAATAATTGCTGTCAATAAATGATCAAGCCATGACAAATATTGGCACTAACTTGGAAGCCAATAATAATCCAAGGATGGTTGCCAAAGATGTAGACAATCATTGGCAAGATCGTGATCATCCCAAGATTCTACCAAGACTGGACCAATATTGACTGCTAATTATTGCGCCAGGGAAAAATGAATGGCGACCATTATTAGCTCATTATTTTTTCAATCGTCATCATTGGCAATTTCCTGTTATGGTGTAATAACTCTACTAACTGTCATTAATGATAGAACGTCCAGCGTCCTACCGGCAGGACAGAAAGTATTCAAATGAGGACGTTCGAATTTCGTTATAAAAGTACTTTTGATTCGTAGAAATACAAAGTATAATAGGTCATTTGAAAGGTCTCAAGACCAGCTTTCCGCGCATGGTATGACCAAGTTTCTAAATTCAATTGTCAAAGAGGGGGAACCAAAAGAATTTAACCCTTTTTCAGAAGATTTTAAATTAGACTAATTGTCGATATTTACAATACAAAAAATTATTACTAATTAATTTCTTCATATATTATAGTATAAAATAGTACATTGTGCACCAAGTACCGAAAGTAGCTGTTTTCCGTCGAGTGTAAAGTTTGATGCACGAGTGAAGCGAGTGCAGCAATTTGCACGAAA
>WNHD01005677.1:0-12557 GCA_011057455.1 Ganaspis sp. Gsp50 | reverse complement strand
ACTCATCTTCGCCTCGGTACGCCTTGGCTTCGATTCGTTCTGATTTATTGTCCTCGTATAAAGTGCTGTTTAGGGTCCTTGTGTCACAAATAACTATTTTATTCAAAATTTAACGAAATTTCGACTCGTATTAATTCAATACTCAGTCGGCCTTTTTCAAGGCCACCAAATACTTTAACGTAAGACATTTCTATTTATCAAATCCATCTGCAAAAGTTCAGTCTATTTACCTGACCCCTCTTGTACCCATCCGCAAAAGTTTAGGATATTTACCTGACCCTTCTCGTACCCATCCGCAAAAGTCTTTCAATTTTTAGGTTTCCAACCTGGCATCCACAATCGGGCGCCGCCGGACATGAGAACATTGTTTTCCTGGAGGGCATTTGTAACAACTCATTTAATTGAAAAATAATGTAGTTGACCCTTTTTTCCAAGTCCATTGGTGAGCACGCATGGTGCCCTTAAAAGTTCCGATTTCTTTTGGAATTCTCTTATCAACTTCTTCTATGTCAGTTAAACAATTTATTTCAGTATCAATATTTGGTTCCTTTTCGTGAAGTACTTTAACCAGTACATCGAAATTCTGTACATATTTTCCTTGAACAACAGCTTTGTCTGCAGTTCTATTAATGACACTACCAATACTGTCTGCAGAACTTTTTCCGTGTCCAGCTTCCGTATAGTTGTACGTGATTTTTTCGACTTTTTCAAATACTTGTGGCAAGTATGTAGAAAAAAGATGAAAAGACGTCTTGCTTTTATATTGGTTTGCAGGCCCGTCGCTGAAAAAATGGAGATGGTTAACCATTGAATATTGATTCCAGTATTTTCTTAAAATTAGGACGACATGGGCAATGATGGCAGCAGCATCATGTCTATATGATGTTGATAAAGTACAGAAGCCACGTTGAAAATCTTATACACCACGCCAGTGTGTAAAGTGATTTGCTCTCGAAACGCACCAAAGTGAACAGACTGAGGTTCACTACCATATTTCCCTTCATAATTTTGAGAAAAATCAATGTGAAGAAGTAAATCCTTATCAGTTAAAGCTTTTTTTAAATGACTAGAAGCTTCATGTTGATGTTTTATTCGTGCAACATGGTTCATAAAGTTTGGCGAAGACTCTTCAAATGATTGCTTAGCATCCACTACTTTATTTACTAAAATTCTCTTTTTAGTAATTTGAACTGTAATTGGTTTTTTTTTTGTTTTTCCACTAATTCGTTACTCTTTTTTTGTGATCCACTGTTTTTGAGGAATAATCAAATTATCATCTTGTTCAAGATAAGCCACTTTACGAGATTTACAAAGTTCGCATTTTCTTAATTAACATGATTCGCTATAGCGATCACAACATAATGAATTTAGCAGTTGATTTATATTCGCTTTTTCAATAAGTTTTGCACAATGCATAGACTGAACTAGCAAAGATAGGAGACCAGGACAGCGATATGTTAAACTTTAAAGTGTTAAATAAGTGTCCATTATTACAGGAAATTGAACAAAATATCGTATGGCACTCGTGTGGAAGTTACCATTATTCGATTCGTGGAAAGGTTATGGCAAATCTACCACACTTGTGCGATAATGTACTATTAATTTTTTATATTTCTTTTTCTTATATTGTAATTTTTTTATACTTTGAATTATTAATTTATAGAATATAATTTATTGAAATGGTTTAATACCATGAGATACCATTTCAGAACTATTACTAAAAAATGACAATTTTAAACGTTACATAAAAAAATGCAAATTCAAATGTAAAAATTTGAATGAATTGTTACTTTCTCTATCAATTTTTGGTATAATATATGCTTTATATAGGTCAATAGATTCGTCTCGAAGCAAGGAATTAAATTTTTCATTACTTTAAATTTTAATTAGGGAAAACATTTTATTAAAAAGAACCGTATTTTTAAGAGAGAGTGCGCTTAAAATTTGTTAATTGAGTATTTCTAAAATCCCTTATGTCAATATCTTGATTTTTATGAGTGTAATAACTGTGCCAAATTTGATTTAAATCGATCAATGCGTATAACCCGTTATATAAAAATATACATTAAAAAAATATCTTTGTCATTAAAATTTGTTCACTAAAATTCGTTGCAGGATCTCCAGCTTTGGAAGTTCGTTCAAAAACGTTATCTTTAGTAATGGACTTGGTAACAACTAGGACAATTGAAGAAATGGTACAGTTATTAAAGAAAGAGATCTTAAGAAGCTCCGGAGGAGAGCATGAAGATGCTGGGAGATATCGTCAACTTCTTGTGCGAACATTACACTCATGCTCTGTGAAGTTTTCAGACGTAGCAATTACCGTCATTCCTGTCTTAACAGATTTCTTAGCTGAGAACAATGAAGCCGCTGCTACAGATGTCCTTGTTTTTGTAAGAGAAGCTATTCAGCGATTCGAACATCTAAGACCACTAATAATTGAAAAACTTCTTGAGGTGAGATGACAAATTAGATTAAATTGGTAAAAACCGCACTTAAAAACATACAATCACACAATCAATGATTTTTCTTGAACTATAACAGCTACAAAGATGTTCAAAAAATTATTTAAAAGCTTATTAAATTCTGCGTAAAATGAGTGGTATATAAAGTGAGAGATAAAGACAAAAACTTATAAATTTGTATCATTTTCTTGTCTTAAATTCTACTCCTGGAGAAATCTAAGAAAGTAAAACGTAGAGGTCTGAGTTATTAATTATGCTTTAAAGTGGGCGTTAAAAAATCAATCAATTTTGAATCTTTCTAAGTCTTATTTTTGAAGGGATCGAGTTTATTTTAAAGAAAATTGTATGCTTTATAATTTATTATAATATAAGTCTCTTCATTGCCTGGGCGCCAAAATGCGATTAGGACGTGGGGACTAGCGAGTAGAGAGGTGAATTTTCGAGTCTAATAAGGACCTTTTCGCATCCAATCGTACTCACTGTTGTTTCCCGTGTATTAAATGAATAATCGCCACTACTGCGAGTGCCCCCAGCAACCCAAAGCTTTTTTAATTTATTAATTTTTATGTTTCTTTTATTAATTTGTTTACGAGTTCATGTATTTCAATGTTTGTTTTTTTCTTGTTATTGTTTACAATTAGTGTGGCGGTTTTAAAATGAGTGTCATTCAACAAAAAACACAGTGAGGGCGAGGGGGCGGATGTTTTGTGGACAAATTGGACTTATTATCCAGTATTTATGACGATTGGCAAAGGGAGAAGTTGTTCCCAAAATGAAATAGATGCCAAGGAGATTACCATCTACTCGTTGATCTCCAAATTCGCACAAAATGCCACCCGTCCTCCAATCTTAACTGAATTTTAGGAAGCGATAAGTTTTTATTTTAATTATTTATGTGTCTGATTTATTTATTCTCTGTATTTGTGTATTATTTTACTTGTATTTTACATTCAATTTTTGTTGTTGTAATAATCGCAGAATAGATGAATGTGTGGGCGATTATTTCTTTTATTTATTTTTTTATTATTAACTGACAACGATCTTTTATGATTCAAAAATATTGATGAGAATATATTTTTGTTATTTGATTTTAATTATTGTTTTATTTATTTTGTTTTAAACGTTTCATTTGTCCTATTTATTATTGATCAATTTATCATTTTCAGTCTAATTGTGTTAAATTTTTATTTGTATTTTAATGTGCCATTTTCAAATTTTAAGGCAAAATATTGAATCGTTACATTTTAAATATAAGATGTTTAAGCTGCAAATGGAGACTTAGAAAATTAAAAAATGTTATCGATTCATCATTTTTTATTGTTACACGAAAAAATTTAGTTTATTGAATTTTACATCTTTTTAGTATTTTTGGATATGAGCTTGTCTCTAGAACTTATAAATTTTTAGGTTTTAAAAAAAGTAATTTTTTTGTGGTGCACATTCTTAAAATTAATTTTGTTTCTTTCAGTATCAACTACAACAGTATCAAAAAATATAAAAAACCTTTCGTAACTTAAGTTTAGACATTGTTAAGTCAAAAACTCATATAATTAATCTGAAAATGTTTACCTACGCGTTTTTGGGATCGCTAATAACAAATCTGACATTTGTTGTACAAAATTCAAAATGTTAGATCCAAAATGGTGTTCGAATTTTTTGAAAATTCATGGATTTCTTTCTAAACTTGTTATCTACGGGTTTTTGAGGTCGCTGATAACAAATCTAAGCTTAGTCCTACAAAATTCAAAATGGCGGGTCCAACATGGAGGTTGAAGTTTTGGTATCGCTGATAACAAATGTAATCTTAGTTTTACACAATTCAAAATTTATTCAATAGTAGAATCACAATTTTACTTCCTTAATTAGCTGGTGAATAAATTTATTACATTTTTCTCGACCACACAGAGTACTACGTGCAGGTTTACTGTAAAATTTTATTAAATTATTGAAAAGTTAAAAACAGATTTACAAATAAATTTTTAATGTTCAAAAAGGAAACTCACGCATTATCTGTTTAATAAAAATATCAGATATGTCTTTCGTAGAATAATTTTAATGGTTAAATTATAAGCTCTTTAGCTTACTAAGATTTTATTTACGATAGAATTTACAAAATTTCGCTTCAGGACTGATCTTTCGTATCAAAAATAACTTATTCAATTTTTTTCATTTTACAATTCAAAATTGCGGATTAAATATGTTAGAATAATTTTTTAACAATTAATTTTGAAAAACAAATATTGAAAAATGTAAAAATAAATTATTTTACTAGAAAGCAAACTAAATGGATATATTATATATCCATTTATATTATATAAATGGATATATTATTGGATATATTATTGGATATATTTAATATGTCCATTATTAGTATATTAAATATAATCCTTCGAAACTAATTAAATAATTATAATTATTAAAATAGTTTATATTAGTAAAACTCGTATTGAAGCGACTAAGCATTTAGTTGTTTAGTTATGGAGTTAGTCCATTATATTTCGACTAAAGTCGTTGTGGATCACATTGAAAGAAAATTGAAACTTTCAGAAATGATTCTGTGAGGTATCTGTACTATGAAATGAAAAGAAATATGTTAAAATTTCTATTATTTCTATCAAAATATGAATTTCAAGCATAGAAAGTACAGAAAACTGGCATTTCTTTACCCTTTACAAATTACTTACTAACTAATCATACAAGCAAACAATTTACACATACCCCCACATTTAACCTAAGCCTTGACTCTAAATATTAATTTTAATTCCTACGCAATTTTGCACGCTGACTCAGAACCATGCTTCCAATTCCTCTTAACAAAAACGAACATTGACAAAAATGTACATTGATATTTACATTTACCTTTATAATTACATTTATTTACATTTATATTTACATATATTAACTCCTCCTTTCCACATTCACTGCTTCCTTTTTTCCAATTCTCGCATCCAGTTTTCTTCCTGTCCATTCTCATCCAATATTCGCACCGCTCTTTCTCCCTCCTCTTTTTTCACATCCATACTTCTTCACACATCAAAGACATGTCCCCAATCCTCCACCTCATATACACACACTCTACACAACTTCTCCTCCCCTTTCATCCAATATTTACACGCACTCATACCTCCACCCATTGTAAACCTCAACACTCTACTCCTTTTACTCACCTTTTTAATTTTACCCAAATATTTTGGCACCTCCTCACTCCTCACCATTCTATACCACCAATTCTACATTTCTACGTGGACTTCGCTATCCTACTCTATCTATCCACTCCTTCCTTCTCCTTCCATTCCCTCTCCAGTCCCATTCAACCCTCTTCTCTTCCCATCTCCCTACCTCCCAGAGCCGCACTTATTTCCTTTTCCCAGCTTGTCATTTCATTTACTCCCTTCTCTCTCTATCCACTATTTTTCTCCAGCACATCTGTGCCAATTTACTGCCTTTTCCTTGCCTTAACTATTCTTCTAAACCATTTGACCTCTTTCACTGTCTTATGAGAAGTTTCTCCCTCCCGATTTCTTCCCTGATTTCCTCCCTGCGAATTGTCCCTGGACAATTCGCAATCACAACCATCGTCCATCTGAAGTATCTCTCATGCAACTCATAAAACAGACTTCAGTTTCTTAATCAGAGACCTAAAATACCTGTAAATATTAAATTTCATTAAAAATTTTCAATTGTTCACTATATTCATGAAGGTGCACATGGATGACAATAGAAGTTTATGTACTTCTATTGCCTTGATTGTTAGTGTAGAAGTTCACGGTTTCCTTGTATTTTTTTAAGTATTTAACTAGTGGAAAATTATGTTCATTTATGAACATTTTGCTTCCTTATAGATTTAATTGTCATTAACTCTATCCATTTTTTGTAAAATATATACTTTATATAGCTCAATCGATTCGTTTTTCATTTTAGAAGATTTTTTTTATTTAAAAAAGGAAATGGAATTACAAAGGAATTATTGCTTAAAAATGACAATTTTAAAAGTTACATAATAAAAGCAAATTTAAATGTCAAAAATTTGACAAAATTAACATTTGTTCTATCAATTTTTTGTAAAATTTATACTTTATATAGCTCAATCGATTCTTTTTTCAATGCAGAAGATTTTTGCCAAAGGAACTATTGCTAAAATATAACAATTTTAAAAGTTACTTAAGAAAATTCTACTTCAAATGTCCAAAATGTTCCAAAATGGTCCTTAAATCTATCAATTCTTTGTAAAATATATACTTTATATAGGTCAATTGATTAGTTTTTTAATGTAGAAAATTTTTCCAAAATGAACTATAGTTAATAAGTTAAAATTTTAAGAGTTATGTTAAAAAATTGAATTTTCAATGTCAAAAATAACACAAAATTGTCATTATCTCTATCAATTCTTGGTCAAATATAGACTTTATATAGGTCTATCGATTTGTCTCGATACAAAGAATATGATTTTTTCATTGATGAATTTACTTTTTTATTAGGGAAAAATTTATCTACAAAAATCCGTATTTTTTGAAGAAAAAACGATCTCAAAATTTTTTGATTATTTGTAAAATTCCTTGTGTCTGTTTCTTGATTTTTGTGAATGTAATAACTGTGTCAAATTTCATTAAAATCGGTCAAAACGTTCTCAAGACAGGGAGTCCACAAAAAAACGACCACACACACACACACACAGCTGGGTATTGGCCTAAAACTTCATGTTTATGCTTTTTGGATGAAATTGAGTTGATTTAGACTATTTTAGAAAATCGAAATTCGGACCGTAAACAATGCTTCCCTATGAGGAAGCAAAAAGGGAGTACAATGATTTCAAAGTATTTAGAAACTAAACTGAACATGTGCCACTGAAATTTGTAGTTCTATGTAATGATTAACGTTTTAAATTGAACCTTTGAAGTCATGTTATTTTTTCTGTATAGGTGGCACACATTTGTATTAGAGCTCAAATTACTTCTAATTAAGTAGATAACATGACATTTTTGTAGGGTTACTTACAAACCTTAGTTAAAAAAGTTTTCACGCAAGTTTGGACCTATACAATTTCCTTCCTAATTAAGGCACATCATGATCATGTTTCACTTATTTATATTCCTAACTACTTCTACTTTAATCCATAAAACATAGAAAGCTTCGTTAAAAGAACTGTATTGCGTTAATAAAAATCTAAATTATTTTGAAAAATTACAATGTTTTAGTTTTAAAATTTTTGACCGGGAATCATAAAGCATTGACCGGCAAGAACTGGAAAAAGACCGGGAATTCAATTTTATAAAAAAAGTAACCACCCTGATATGACATGTTAAAAGTATCTTATAATTTGTTAATCTATGGTGTTACAGAAGCATTTTCGCCATTTTAAAGGTACCTAAATGAGTGACAACATGAAGTTTAAAAGTTCTAGAGACTTAGCTTTAAATTAAAATTATTTCTCATAAAAATTTATTTTCTAGTTTATAATAAAATTTACAGATTTTTCCACAAATTCGTTCCGTTAAAGTACATAGAGCTGCACTATGGATACTAGGTGAATATGCAACATCAAAAGAAAATATTGAAGCAGTTATGAGTCGTATTAGAACTGCTTTAGGAGATTTGCCTTTGGTAGAGGCCGAAAACAGTAGACAAGCAGGTGAAAAATGTTTAGAAGAAAATGCACAAAATTCTCCACTTCAACTTGTTACGCCAGATGGAACTTATGCCACGCAAAGTGCTTTTAATTCTACATTAACAGGTAATATATTTTTTTAATCTGATGCATATTAGAGTACTCTATAATTTAGTATATTACATTATAAAGGCAGATAGTTCAATATTCATATTCTATCACAAATTTCGCACAGTTTATGGGTTTCAAACTTTTACCGATGCACTGTGGTCGAAATCGCAAAAAAGCTGGCCAAAAGTCGAAAACGTAGTTAAATAATTGTAAAAATCATTATCCGGGGATTTTGAAGGTCGCTGATTATGAATGTGATTATATTTTTTGAAAAACCAAAATGGCGGATCTAAAATGGCAAACATTAATTATTGAAACTACTTTAATGTTAATAAAAATCGTTAACAGGGGATTTTTGAGGTCGCTGATTACGAATATGATATTTTTTAAAGAAACAAAGTGGCGGATCCAAAATGTCGAACATAAATAAATTGTAAAACCTACTTCAAATTTAATAAAGATTGTTACCTGGGGGTTTTCGAGTTCGTTTATTACGACTGATTATATTTTTTGAAAAAACAACTTGGCGGATCCAAAATGGTGAATTTAAAGTGTTATAACCTCTTTCATTTTAATAAAAATCGTTACTTAGGAGTTTTTGAGGTCGTTGATTATGAATCTGATAATATTTTTTAAAAAAACTAAAAAGCAGATCCAAAATAGCAAAACTAATGTGTAAAAATTATTTTAATTTTAATAAAAACTGTTACCTGGTTGTTTTAAGGTCGCTGATTACGAATCTGATAATATTTAAAAAAAAGCAAATTAGCGGACATAAAGTGTATCAATTACTTTAATTTTAAACAAATTGTTGCGTGACATTTTTGAGGACGTTGATTACTAATCTATTATTATTAAGAAAAAATTAATGGAAGTACCATTTTTGAATAATGAACAGAATTTAAAATTATGGAAGAATTTGACTTTAGAATTGCATACTGCAACCTCAGAAACCTTTAAATATAAAGTTTCATTAAACTACGTCAGTAATTTTTAAAAAATCGCCAAAATTGAATCTGACATTTTGAACTTGGAAACCAGGTACTGGATTCGTAATAAACTCCTTACAAATCATTAAGATACATATTTTAATAAATTTTTAACTATATTTTGAATATTAGATTGATTTGATTTGTGTCCCATTGGACTGTACGGCTTAAACCGCGTATTTTAACAAAAGGGAGAAAGATATGGTTAATTTCTTTATAGGTACTTTGAGTAGTCACTACTAGTTGTGTTTTAAATTTAAGTACAGACCGGGATCTCCTGGGATTACAGCTTTTTCGATGATAAACGATTAGACAGTTTTTCAATATATAGTTATTACAGACAATCGTTTACAGGTAGTTTAATTATAGTTAAAAAAATTTTAATCAAACTAATATGGATAATTTTATTCTGCATACCTCTGGGAATACTTTCCATTTTACAAAATCAAAATCACACACTTATGTCAAAAGTTATTGCAATTTGAATTTGAACTTCTATTTTTCATTATATCCGGTCAGAAGCACTCTCACAAATTCAATTATTAAACATTGCAACCACGCTCTATTTTACATCTAGCTATAATTAATTGAAGAGTATTTCATAAATTCTTTTTAGTAAATGTATTTATTTTTTATACTAAAAAATTAAAACATTAGGGGGGTTTTGGAATGGTATTTTATGGTTTACAACCATTTCAATAACAATTTTGTTTATTAAAATAATAAATTGCATATAAAAAAATAATATGAGTATAAAAGAAAAATAGATAATGTCTGAGATCGATTAAGAGCGATCCACGCATCTTTGGGTTTCTGGTCGGATGCGTTGCCTCGGAGCTATGCTACCTTGAGAGAAGCGACCAGAAAGAGACATATAAGAATTGAGAATTTTGAAAATGTCCGTTAATTATTAATTAAATTTTAAATTAATAAATTATTAATTGTTTTTGTTTATTTAAATTAATTTCATAATAAGAATAAATAATTATGAGATGGATAAGAAATTATTATTATTTTTCATTTAGATAGATATTGAACATTAACTATTTTAATTCTATTTTTAATAGTATTAAATAAATAAATAACTATGGCAAAAGAATTAAAGGTTATTTGATAAAATCTAAGATTTTGCTTCCTCATAGGGAAGCCTTGTAATCGTGCGGATATTTGATTTTCCAAAAATAGTCTAAATCAACTCATTTTCATCTAAAAAGTATATACGAAGTTTTAAGCAAATATCCAGATGTGTGCGTGTGTGTGTGTGTGTGTGTGTATGTCACGCTTTTTGTGGCCTCTCTATCTTGAGAACGCTTTCACCGATTTCAATGAAATTTGGCAGAATTATAACATTCATAAAAATCTAGAAATGATTGCAGGGATTTTTAGAAATACTCATGCAAAAATTTTTAAGCACCTTTTTTTCTTAAAAAATACGATTTTTTTAGAAAATTTTTTTGCAAATAATAATTTCTATTTATGAGTGAAAAATTTAGATTCCTTGCATCGAAACGAATCGATTGACCTATATAAAGTCTATATTTCACAAAGAATTAATGGAGTGAATGTAAGTATGTACCAATGTAAGAAACCTGCTAACTTGGCCCAGTATCATTTTAATTGGTGATCAAGCATTTTATTTGTTTATATAGAAAGTATCATAATAGCCTGCTCATCATAATATATAATTAGCTGCAATTCGCTTGAAGCATTTGGAATTGGCGTATTTTGCGTGAAGAAGAATCGACTTGAACGGAACAAAATGTATGAATGTATCTTAAATTGCAAAGTCTAACATTAAAAAGCATATTAAGGGAAAAATCGTATTAAACATGATAATCTCAACTGGGTTGTACTTGTTGGAATTTATAATTCGCGCCCTTAAATCAACTAACGTCATCTTACATATATTGCTCTGTTCATCACTTTTTGTGTGATCTTTTTTACTTTTCGAGAACTGTTCTTAAAACTAGCAAACCATTGAGACATTTTTTATACGCGAATATAAAATTTTCTTTGTTTGAGATACATCGTGTATTCTATATGGAATACACGATGAAGATTCAGATTTCACGATGATTTATTCAGTGATAATTAGAGACAATTATTTCCAACCGGATAATGCCTATTAATTTATTTCATCGACCATTGCATACACTCTAATAGTACTTGTACATGAAGAATAATTATATTGCACTGATGTTTCAGTAAGCATTTTATGAACGGGAGGCGTCAATTTATACGCTTTTTAAATTCATATCAAATAAAAAAATTTTTTATTATGCCAAAAAAGGATTTTATAAAATAAAACTAATGTCTAATAAAAATTGTGCTTAAGGGGACGTTTAAGTCGAAAAATGAGAAAAAAAATATTTCTTTTTTCATATGACTATCTCATACTAGACTTAATTAGTAATAGAACAAGCCGATTGGAAACCTTTCTGGATGATTAGAAGTGTCTTTAAAAAATTTGTGAAATTAGATACTTTTTTTAAATCATGCCCAAAACCTTTCAAATCATAGCTTTATTCTTGAATGGTATCAAATATAGAAAACAAACTTTTGAAATATAAGAATAGAAATCCAAAAAACCTCACTATACGTAGTTTCAACAAGATTGGGCTATTTATTTTTTAATATGATGATATCATGACTTCTTTGTTCTTTTCAGTAATTTGTGTCTTCTGTAAAATTTGATTTTTTAAACTATAGGCAACTTTAGATACATGTTTCTTTCAAACCAATGGACCGATTTTAAAGTTTCTTTTTTTATTTTATCCAGTATAATCTCAGGATACCAATCAAATAGTTTCACTTAATATTGACCAATATAAACGGAGATAGGAGATAAGAAAAAGTAAAATTTTTTTGTACATGGTGTTCTAATGGATCTAATGTGTAATTAATCTTAAGATTTAAGGTATTTCTCGCGTGGATGTTGTGTTCAAAAATTGTTAAGAAAATTTTCTTCATTTTAAGCTATAGAATTATGAAAAATATTATCTCTTATGAACAAATTTTTAACAGTGTTGGACATTTTTATAATATCTATACTCTTTCTTTTTAAAACTCTTATGCAATATTGCATTATTTTTTTACATCGATACCATTTACTGTGTATTTGGTATAAATGGTTCAACTTGCTTTTTCAATAACTTCAGAACGAAACGGTCGATTTTTTTCATTCTTATAATAAGTAATTGTTTCCTCAGAATGTACAGCATATTAGTTTTTCTTTACAAGTCAAATTTTGGCGCCAGATAAGTTTTAGACTTTAGATATACTAGATCAAGACGTTATCTAATTTAGACATCTATTAATATTAGATCCCTTTTAATGAAGCTCTTGGTTTGAGCTCTTGTGATAATTTTTCGAAATTCTCGAATCTGA
>WNHD01005676.1:0-11822 GCA_011057455.1 Ganaspis sp. Gsp50 | reverse complement strand
ACCGGGGCTTTCACCCGATCGGAGCCGACGGGAGGATTACCCTCTTGCGAGGTACCTCCTTGGGGTATGACGGTTGTCAAATCACACATATCCATTTTTCTTGTTTGGTTTATTTAAAGGGGCACCACCCCTATCTGGTTTTGGTCCGCGCCGGCTATTTCATTTCACAGGTACCACCTAGATCGAAATCTTGGAGGAACTCCCCTATCCGCCACCCGGGGACGCGCCCGATAGGAGTCCAGTAACTCCCACGGGATTATTACTATTATTATTATTATTGCTACTACTGTGATTATTATTATTATTATTATTATTATTATTACTACTATGATTATTATTATTATTATTATTATTATTATTTTACTATACAAAACATTTTTGTAATTTTAATTCAGATAAATATTTTATATTCCATATGCTACGAATGATTGTAATTTCAATTATCGAGAAATAATATTTCTTCTCTAGTAGAAGTGCAAACTTTATTTTGAAAGTTGCATTAAAATCATATCTCATTTATCATTATAAATAACAATTGTCAACAAAGTCATAGTTTTATATTTACTATTATGAACCGAATAAAGGCAAGTTAAAACTACAAATGAAAATATCATTTGACAACAAAATATTAGATATAAATATGTTCTTATAATAATATAAATATATTATTAATGATTAAAATATAATGGCACCTGAGAGTTCAGGCACCACTCTAGCTTTGTGATTCTAAAAGCTCTAGTTTCGTTTAATTAAACCTCAAAAAAATATATATTCTTCTTCAGATTATTTAATTTAAATCTCATAAAATTTTAAACAACTAAAAAAATTTGAAATCTAATTATATCATTGCTTTGAATAATGCTCACTTATTTTAATTTAAAACAAATACTGTTCCGATTTTCATTTGAACATATTCTAATTTATTTAACCTAAAAACGTGGAGTTTTTAGGACAAAGCAAGCGTGGTCTTCTGTAACTTTTATAAGGGGGGGGGGCATTATTCCTGAACTGCCCCAAGTCAAAAAATAGAATGTCTTGTAACTTTGGTAAAATATTGCCTTATAGGAGAGTATCAAATCTCTGCAATATTAGCTCTTTGGAAAAATGTTTGTATAAAGTAGAGGGAGATGAATTTGGCTTTTTGTGTGACCCCGTCATTTTTGAATCCGTATAATTATGACACAACTTAATAGTGTTTAATTTATTTATACTGAATTTTAAAGCATTTTTCATGCACTTTTTGAATAAGGAGGAATTTTTTTTTCAAAAAAATTTTCAATCCTCCTTTTCTCAAAAATAAGTCTTATTTTTCACTTTTGAGGCCTTCGGGCATTTTCTTATTTTTTATTTTATTTTTAAAAGAAAGCTCAGATTTTTCCAATGAAATATGCAAAATTGGAAATGGACCACGAATGGGTTTTCGAGAAAATGTAAAAAATCTACTTTCTTGCTTATTTTTACATTTTCTGGGAAACCCATTATTGGCCCATTTCCAGTTTTACATATTTCTTTGGAAAAAATCTCAGCTTTCATTTAAAAATAAAATAAAAAAACATGCCCCAAGGCATCAAAAGTGAAAAATAAGCCTTCATTTTGAAAAAAGAGTTGTTAAAATTTTCTTTTGGAAAAAAATCCTTTTTACTTAGAAAGTGCATGAAAAATGCTTTAAAATTGGCTACGCATAAATTAAAAACTATTAAATTGTGCCATAATTATACAGACTCAAAAATGACGGTGTCACTCCAAAAGTCAAAATTCAAGCCCCTCTACTTTATACAAATTTTTTCAATAAAGCTAATATTGCAGGTTCCCAAAAATTTTGGTTTGAGTATTTTTAAAAATCCCTGTGTCCGTTTCTAGATTTTCATGAGTTAAAGCGTTCTCGAGATATTTTTTCTAATAAAAAGCGTGACACACACACACACACACACATCTTGACATTTGCTTAAAATTTCATATAATATACTTTTTAGATGAAAATATGTTGATATAGGCTATTTTTGGAAAATTGAAATTCGTCACCATGACAATGCTTCCCTATGAGGAAGCAAAATTAATAGATTTTTTTTAAACATAGTATTCAGGAGTTTTTTATATCTCCTATTACAACATGAAGTCATTTTTCCAAAATGCATGATGGCTAATCCAACATGTCGGACAATGAATTGAAAACATTGGTAGATGTTTTATAAAACATATAGCTAAGAAGTTTCTGCGGACAAGAATTACGAATCTGAATTAAAAAATATTATATTAAAAAAAAACTATTAATCATACGTATAACGTACGCGAAACAATTACGATTTAAAAAAATCTAATCAGATTTTCCGGTTGGATTTTCAATTTTTAATATATAAAATTTTATTAAAACTTAGAAATTGTTAGAACATTAAATACTGTTTAATATAATACATGAATACTATTCAATTAAAGATTTAAATAAATTACATAAATCACTTAATAATATTCACACATATGTGTATGATTTAATTTAATTATTTAATTATTTTAATGTTTCAATAAATAAGTGATTACTAATAATAAAAAAATAATAGATGAATTATTTATTTAATTTTGTAATTAAATAATACCATATTATTGTATTATATTATTGCATAAATAATGTGAAAAAGAATTTGTAGCACTTGCATTATTAAGTTTATATCATTTGTTTTGATCTGTCACATAACCTGCTCCGCCACGCTGCACCGAACTATCAAAATATAAATATATCGAAAAGTAGCAAAAAGTGTCAAAAAATGTTGATCATTATCGAAAATTGATGTCTCAATGCATATTCTACTGCAAATACTTTTTCGAAGAAAATCGAAGAAAAAAATTATCAATTTTACTTTCCTAACCAAAGTACGACAAACAGTTATCTTGGTTATCGAATTACGAACATAAATATTAATAAAAATTTAATGTCACACTATCTTAAAGTACGCATATCAAACTTATGAATTAATATCAAATTGATTAAAATATAGCAATTTAATCGCTCAATATGTGCATTTAACTGAAGCCCTGATTTTCAAGTCAAAACCAACTATCCGTGACTCGCGCTATTTATCATTTTTATACAGCAAAATAAAATTTTTTGAGTTAATAAATTATACAAAAACAGATGCTCTAGATACAATAGAATATGATACTACCATAAAATAATTTATTTTGAGAACCTAATTTTCCGACTTTTGTCCAGCTAGATTTGCGCTTAAGACCACTGTGTGCCGCTAAATATACATATAAATGGGTGATTTTTTCTCAAGTGTCGCAGGTCGAAAACTCAATTTAATTGAAACTTTGACAAATTGTTGTCCTTTATGATGGTAGTATAATTGGCACAAATTTTTAATATAGGGTGAATATTTAAGGGGGGAGAGGGGTTTAAATTTGTGACTTTTTGTATGACACCGTTGACATTCATGATTTTTTACTGTTCTAATATTAATAAAAAAAATTGTTACTTTATCAGTTTCGATAGATTTTTTGCTGCTCTTTCGATTGGCCAAATGAATTTTTGTTTACAAAAATTATTTGACCTTGAAAACTAATAATGAAAAAAAATTTGAGTTTTTCTTAAAGAGCGACTTGATTTTTTTTCTTTTTTTTAATCTTAATCGAAAACCCAGACTTTTTCCTAAAAAAAATCTTTATACCAAAAAGTGGGATCAGAACTCTAAATCGACGAAAATAGAGGTTGAATACGATCCTACGCCTGGGATCGACGTGGCGAGTCGCATGGACAATGCTTTGGGTACGATGCGAGGTGTAAGGTCGTATTCAACTTCTATTTTCGTGGATTTAGAGTTCTGATCCCACTTTTGGTATTAAGATTTTTTTTAGGAAAAAGTCTGGGCTTTCGATTAAAATTAAAAAAAAAAAAAAAAATCGCTTCGCTCTTTAAGAAAAACCCAAATTTGTTTTTTATTATTAGTTTTCAAGGTCAAATATTTCTTTTACACAAACATTCATTTGACTAATCGAAAGAGCAGCAAAAAATCTATCGAAACTGATAAAGTAAGATTTGTTTTTATTAATATTAGAACAGTAAAAAATCACGAAAGTCAACGATGTCATACAAAAAGTCAAAAATTTAAACATCTTTCCCCTTATCATATAGGACAACAATTTGTCAAACTTTTAATCGGATTAAAGTACCTTTATTTTTAAATCTGTGACACTTGAGAAGAAATCACCCAAATGTAGTGTACTTAAATATTTTTATTTTACAAGCTTCTATACTTGGTCAGTTGGTTCTCTCGTGGAACATTCAACCGCCAAGAAACATTAAAACAGTTGTACCTTATCCATTAATTATTTCAAAAATCTAGTATTTTCCAGAAAACTTATTTGTATAAATAAAAAAACTTTCTCACAGGAAGCTTTTGTAGCTCAAAATTCGTAAGCAAAACGAAGCACTGGAAAATCATAATTCATGATTCTAGTAGTTTTCCATTAAAAAATTATTGACTTCTTTGTTTATAAACAAAATCTATTTTTCGATTTTTCGTTGTTCGTAGAATACTATACTGCATATTTTTGTTTTGAAATTGTCAAAAAATATTGAAAATTAGCTAAGCTATCGTGAGTTAAATTGAATATAATAAAAGTACTCATTTTAAAAATTCCAATTTTTTATTATTTACTTGAAAATGGTAAGAAATAAAATAAATTATTAACAAAAAAAGATGTGTAACAAAATTTTTGACACAAACATATTTTAATTTGAAAAAACTGAAATTTAGTACTTCTCAATTCTTCTCGGGCCAACGACTTTCGTCAGTTCCAGCGCTACAGCATTGACACGCTCCATTGGTCGACGTTACGTCACGAACATCCAAAAAACATTGTTTTTCGGTTAGCATAAAAAATCAGTGTATATGTATTTTCTTGTCATATACACTTGTTTCTAAGGGTAGTACAGTTTGGTTTTCGCGGTCTACCTGTTTACAATAACATAAAAAGGTAGTGCAAAGTGTACAGTGGATTTTTCCAGTTGATACTCGTTATTATAAAGAAGTTACTACAGGATTTTTCTCTTGCATGTAAGTAATTTGATATTTGTTATTTTCAAAATTATTTATAACATAACATTAATTTACATATATTTATTCTTTATTGTGATTCCAGGGCGTCTAACGCTGTTCGAAAGAAATGCACTGACTTTTCCCTGACTTTTCCATGACTATTTTCTGAGTATTCCCTGACTTTTACCAGCTCTTTATTGTTCCTCAAAGTTAAAAATTCGTAAAAAATTCTAAAATTCTTTTTTCTCAATTAATAATATTCGCAATTACTCTTATTTTAAATTTTTCCCCTGATTTCAAACAAAATTTCCTGACTTTCCCTGACTTTTCCCTGACCGTTAGACACCCTGAATTGATTCACAGTATTTCAATAACAATTGTTAAATAATATCATGATTATTGTGACTTTTAAAACGAACCATAATGTAATTAACGATAATTTTCTTACTTTCCTTTCCTTCAAATTGAAGAAGCTTTACAAAATGTTTTTAAAAAATCTAATACAGAAAGTAAATACAACATTGTTATTTAAAATGTCCAATTATTTTCTGATAAAGGTAATTAAATTATAAATCTTTACAATGTTGATTACTGAGATACATATAATTCTTCAAAGAATGTTTAGTGTAAACTTTATAAAATTAATTTTTTTAAAGAACAGTAAATAATTTACATCAATAATGTATAACTGTTTTCACAACACTATTCACCCTCCTGCGGTTTTGATTTAACCAGCACTGTCCTTTCGACACATCAGATACATAAGTCGTAGAACGTCGTGTATGTCAAACATTTCTACTTTATTAAGTTTTCTATAATAAACACGTTATTTTATTTTATTATATTTTTTTTAAGCCATGCAAAAATCGATTACATATCTTGTTCTTTTAAGTTAAATTAAATTGTTTTTCATTTCAAAATTAATCACAACAAATTGACTATCAAACAAAAGTTTTCTTTTTAGAAGTTTGTGATTAAATTTTTACTATATTCAGAAGTTAAAGGGAAATAAATTTAAAAATATCTATTTATTTGACATAAAATGTAGTTTGTAGTTTATCAAAGTAGGTGCAATGTGTTAAATTTCTTTCAATTTTCTTTGAATTGTTTGACCATGCTCAACTCCTATTTACTGTACTACTTGATCAAGCTACATAATATCTTAAATGATCAAACTTCAAAAATGAAGGTTTAGTAATAAAACAGATAACTAACATGAAGTTTAATAGTATGAATGAGTTTTTCATCCACCAAGTATTGACAAGTTTTCTAAAAAAATATACAGAAGAGAAAGTGCTAAAAAACAATTTTCAACTTTGTTGAATATTTTTTAACACTCTCCCTCAAGAAAATTTTTTAAAAATGATTTTATTTCAATCAATAATGATTTATTTTATTAAGAAAAGGATTGCCCGTAATTTCACCGTGTTGGATTTGAGAAAAAATTTTTTATTTAAAATATGGATATTTTTTTTAATTACATAGTTCTTTTTATTTTTTCAATTCTTTGTAAAATCGAATACAGTTAAATTACAGGCAATCTTTTTCTTGATGAAATGAGACACTATTGATTACAATCAAATCATGAATAGAAAATTGTCAGTATTATACATATTTATGACGGAAAATGATTTCTCCAATGTACTTCTTATGGTACGTTTTAGTAGTGCTTCCTAATAACCTTTACGATTTGTTTATTTCGTACTTTAATGGAACATTTTCAACTTCACTTCAAAATATTAAAGATTTTTTCGACAAAATAGTCAAAATTCTTCTCAATTTGTCTAAAAAAAATAAGTAAATCTACAATTTCTTAAAAATTGGTTTACATCACTCGATAGAGTAGGGAAAACATTACCAAAAAAGTAAATTTCAAAACTTTCTTACATTCCATAGTGAAACTTTTACAACTTTTCAAAGAGTACATTTTGTACACAGTACACGATTTTTTAATCCCTTTCAACATCTACAATAATAATACTTAGTGGATAAATTACTCATCCTACACTATACTTCGTGTCAAATTCATCATAAAATCTTCATTTTTAAAGTAGGGTCAATTAAACAATTTTAAAAAACTCTAAGCAAAGTAATTCTCTACATTCATTAATTAAAGTAGTACTAATAATGTGTCAACTTAACATAAAGTAAAAGTTTTTACTATTTCAAGTGTACGAAAATTACCCAGAATTAATCATTCTTTGGCGACAAGGAGCAACAAATCAGCGCTACTCCATCCACCAGTAAGGGAAAAAATAATGGTATGTGGTTTTCTAAATTTTTTCTAAGGGAGTTCTTAGGCTTTCAATAATAAAGTTAAATTTTCTTTCTCACCTATTTTAATAATTAATGTTTTCGAATGTTTTGACAAGAAAAGTATATGTACAAAATATCTTATGTTTCAATTACACGGAAAAAATTAATCAATGAATTATTTTAATAGCATTGGTTCAGTACCTAGTACTGAAATAATTCAAAGACTTTTCCTTTAATTTTTCAAACAAATTTCAATTTATATTGCGTACATTATTTAAAATTTTTTCCAATTTGCGTCCCATCCAAAACTCGAGTACTGTCGAAGAAATTTGTACGTACTTGTTTTTTCCACTTATAACTGCATTCGTGTAAAGCACTATTTATTAGTAATAACTCTTTAAATTTGAATTAGTGGTTTTCCACTAATGAATTAGAGAAAAATGAGTTACTTTTAAATAGTGAAAAATCCGCTAATATTTAGTGACAAACTACTAATTTTTAGTGGAATACTACTAATTGGAAAGTAAAACTAGCTGCGAATTCTTCTTCATTTTGATTTTGAGTTATAATATTGTATTATAAAAGAAAATGGCAATAATGGTCAAAAGCCATGTTTTTTTTATATAAAAATAATTTCTGAAATGTAAAGTTTTTACTTATTTGTGAAATCCTCTTGTCTATTTTGAAATATTTAAACTAACATTATCCCCTATAAATTTTATCAAAATATCTTAAACCGTTCTCAAGTTATCGTGTACCCAAAAAAAGGGACATCCACACACACACACACACACACACATATATATACATACATACATCCGGACATTTGATCAGTGACTCATATGATACATTTATATGTAAAGGAAATTTGATTTAGAGCATTTTTTAAAAAAGTTAAAAGTGCAGGAAAACAAAGCTTCCTCTAGAGGAAGCAAAATCAACTACTTCGAAAAGTAAACATTTACTATTTCAATTATTAGATATTTGACTTGCAAATTAGTAATTTGCAACTAAAAAATAGTAGTTTCCTACTAAAGATTAGTGGATTTTTCACTATTTAATAGTAACTCATTTTTCTCTAATTCATTAGTGAAAAACCACTAATTCAGATTTAGAGAACTTGACGCTCTTTTAAGATAAATTAAACTCTAAATTTCTTGAAGTGAGATCTAATTCCACTAAGAGAGATATATCACTATTTTGAAAGAGTGAACTTTCATTCTAAGCAAAAAGTCGAGATGATAGGTATGTATAAGAAAAGGTGGGGCAAAACCGGGTACTTTGACGAAATTCCTTGTTTACATAAAATCTACCTTACAAAAAAATTTCATGAACCCTAATATTTCTTCATTGGATATTCGACTAAGAGAAAATGACAATTATTGTTGAAAAAAAATTTTTCTAAATAATTTAAACCATGTTTTTCACGAAAGTACAAAGTACCCGGTTTTGCCCCACCGTTGGGGTAAAACCGGGTACCTCAGTTTTTTGGGGGAAAAGTATATAAAATGTTAAGTATTTTTAAAAGTTTACTTAGTTATTAACTTATTTAATAATAATGACATAAAATTTAGTAATTTATTATTAAAATTATATTAAATTATAAATTGTAAATAATTAAGAAGTAAATAAATACATAAAATTTCCATTTTTCACAAAATTAATCAATTTTTTTGTATTTATATGAATTTTACATGAAAAATTGAATTTTTTATAATGTTTTAACAACTTTATTAGATTATCAATTTTTATTAATAAAATGTCGTATATTGTGGTCCCTCACAGTGGGGTACCCAGCTTTGCCCCGCGCTACAAAAAAGAACAAAGTGTAACATTTATAAGTAATTATTAACAATTCAATAATTATTATTATGTAAAAATACTCTATAATAAATCCCGAAAAAGATATGGTTCTTGACAAAATTAAAGGAATGTCACAAAAATTTCTGTACGGACTTAATTTTTCAAAAAAATCGTAACGTATTTGATCAAAAATTTCAAAGTCGCGTAAACTAAAACAAAAAAATTTTTTTGTATCAGTTTTGTCATTATTAGGCTATTTGATGAAATATAAAAGATATACGTAGAGTTCAAAACAATACAAAATTCGCATCATAGAAAAGTAAGGGTACCTAGTTTGACCCGCCTACCCGGGTTTGCCCCACTCTCCCCTACGTATCTAATTTTAGAGTGAATTTTCACTCTAATTGGAGTGAAAGGTTACTCTTTAAAAGTAACATTTCACTCTTAAAGAGTGGGTTTCCACCACCCGAAACGAAGTGATCCAATATTCACTGTTAGTGCGGTGAGATCTCACTCCAAAAAGGTTTAAAGAAATTAATGAAAAACATATTTTACTTTTAAACAATTTAAAGTTGACAGGTTTTCGCTTTTGATTACTTTTGTCTAGTTCTTACTTAAAAGTTATAGAATTCTTTTGTAGATTTTATATATATCCGTTCATGTCTAAGATTCTTTGAATAGTCGCTTAGCAGGAATTTCTTTTTAATACAATTTGGTAGCTTCTTTCTAATGTTTTTAAATGTCTTGTCTAATTTTAGCACATTTTCTAGTACATTTATTTTGTCTTACCTATTTGTGTTATTTCAAATAATTTGCGTGAATAAAGTCAAAATTTAATTGGGAAAATAAAAAAAGATAATGAATTCTTAAAGCACATGCTAAAATAATGAATTAAATTTCCTTTAATTTTTCGAGTAATTTAAAATTTTATACACGTAAGTTATTTTAAATTTTGGCAACTTTGCGTTCCATCGAAAAGTCAAAGAAACTTTCATGTACTTATTTTTTCCATGTAGCTTCTACATAAAATTTAATTGTAATGTATAATTTTTGTTGTTTACATTTGTTCGTAAATGACAGCTTCCACTAACAGTACTAATAACTTTTTTTTAGTTTTTAAACCTTTCTTGCAAACTTATTTTTTAATCAACATAATAAAACTATTTATGTATTCTGAGACAAAAGATATGTATTTTAACTCTATTTCATCTGATATTACTTTATTAATTCATATCTTTTCTCTATAAGATTGTACGATTTGGCCACTAAAACGTAAAAGAAAGGCTAAGGAACCTTTCACTCTTTCCATAACCGTGGCAAAAAAAAACTCTAAAAAAAAAATTATTTCGTTGGAGAAGAATGCCTCAAAAAATGTTAATGTAAGTTTAACAAACGTAAATTAAAAAACACTAATATCATTCACGCTATTAATATTTATCATGTTCCATTTTATAGAAAATTACAAAAAACAGTCAGGAAGATGTAAGAAGAAAAGCGCGAACAGAGCTTATGGTTAAAGGACTGAAAAGAGTAAGTACAACATTATTATTTATAAACATAACACCACTGGCAAGTGACGATTTAATTTAATTTCATGAATTTTCCTTAAATACTTTGTTATCTTACCAGATAGTATAGTAATATTGTAAAAGCTTAATTAATATTATACATTTTTAGCAAGGACTTGCAGCAAAACTTGTACTAAGTGAAAATCAAGAAGAGCAGGATAAATTTCTACTTGAACAAATACCTCAAGTTAGTTGTCATTTATCTTATAAATTTGAATTCTCTCTAAATTCCATAGTTATTAACCACAGTCAAAATTTCAGTCCCCATTTCAAAAACATGAAGTGAACAAAGTAAGTTCTCATTAGGTTCTTTTTGAAGGTGCTCGCTCAAAGTGCAAAATCTATGCTTTTTGAGCATTAATGTCTAACGAAATTTGACTCGCATTCATTTTTCTTTGAGCAAATTTAAGGGAAGATGACGTATATGGTCACGTGATCCATGAGGCACAGTTATTCACCGTTTTGCTCTGAAAATAAACACATCATTATGGAAATTAGTATACATTCATAAAGTGTCCTCAGAGTGAAATCTGGTATTAATTTGTTAATAATTTTATTTCAAAGCTATTTTATAAAATACAGAATACTAAAGTGTTAATTTATTAAAAATTTGGTTTGAAAGTTATTAATCAATTAATACTAGATAGCCAGTTCTGATGATATTTTATTAATGTGTACCATTTTTAATCACATGTTTATTATTAATGAAGTAAAACGGAGGAAAAACTTGCTTTGTGAATTACGTGAACACCTATGTCATCCTTTATCACATGTCTTTTAAGCATTTGAGTCAATCAATTATATTTTGACTAAAGTCGTTGCGGACCAATTTTAAAAAAATTTGATACTTTCAGAAATGATTCTGTAAAGTTAAAATTTCTGTTATTTCTCTCAAAATATGAATTGTAAGCATAGGAAGTACGGAAAAATGTCACTTTTTTACCACTTAGAAAATACAAAAATAAACATTGAAAAATGCTTAAAACTTGAAAAACTGTCATTTGTATTTATTGAGAATGATTTAATTTAATATTTTTCATTGATTGAAGTAGTTAAAAGTTTGTATTAATATGTAAAATATAATTTAAAAGTTCACCTGTCAAATAACCTAATTTGGCCATTTTTAACGATTATTTGTAAAGAGGAGAAGTTATTAAAATAG